>JAKSZP010007136.1:0-57454 GCA_022478985.1 Massospora cicadina | reverse complement strand
TCAAACATCAACATCGCCTTATTGCCTTATCACTTTATATAGAGGCGATCCAATAAACTCATTATTACCAATAAGACTTGTTATATCTCAATATTGCCTCAGCTTAAGGCAATCAGATATTTATAACATATACTGTGTTTGGCGGTTTCCGCCCAGCTGTCTCAAGACTATCGTCCAGTCATATCAAAATCACGACAAGGTGAAAATGCCCCCCTAGTCAGTCCACTTGGTTTGGCCTTTAACCCCCCTCCCCAGTGGCACGTTCAAACCATCTTTTAAAGAGAAATCCATCCCAGGAAAAAGGATCATCTTTTCATTCCTATTTTGTTATGAAAATGCTATGGAGTAAGCTACTGATACCCAACAGCTCAAACACCTAACTAACTTTTTAAAATATGTAGCTCAAGACATTATGGTACCTCATTTATTGCATTATAAACTTGGGATGACGTTAAGTTTGCCTTGCTTTTAGAAATTAAATCGACATAACTTTATCTAAACTTAAGCAATCTTTTATGAGTATATGCTTTAATTGGTGAATAACTGATACTGAGTTCACTCACAAATATTTTTTTGAGTCTAAAATGCTGGTTGCTGGAAAACGTCTTAATTTAGATGACGCTATCACTGCTTCATTTTTGGCGTTTAAAACTATACCTAGTATTCTATTTTATCTTAAAGCGGTGAAGTCTAACTGGACGTCACTCCACCATATCAAAGAAGCCATTATTGACAATTCTGGCTGATCTACTCAAATCCACTGGGCCTTTTTTAATAATAATAAGCCTCAACCCCAAGTGTTAGTGGTCATCCCTCCCAGTCGCCTACCCCCAAATTATCCTGCAGCTTTTGCAAAAGAAACAACCATACTGTAGACATTTGTTGCATCTTCCAATGTAGGTCAGAAAAAGATCGTTCAGTATAGGGGGCTCTCTATACTGATGACAATCAAGTGCCTCAGGACCCTTGTACTAGCTCTAGTTCAATGCCCAGCACCTCAGGTTGCTTTGTGTTAGCGCGCCTGAAGAAGCCGACGTACCCTTTTTCTATCCAATAAATAAAGATCTTCAACTTTCCTATTTTTATGTTGGTCATCTACACAAGATAAATCTTGGAGGTCAGTTCCTCTATGGAATGCCAAACGCTGGTAGATAAAACCCTTAAAGGCATTGAACAGCCTTGATCTAGGCCGCAGCAAAAACCACCACTTGGTTTGCTATAGATCCCCCACAAAAGTTTGCTAGCTGTTAATCCTCAGTTTGGCTCTTTGTTGGTTTGAATAGGGGTAGTTGTTCATAAGGTTAAAGCCTTGGCAATAATTGATACTAGCTCACGGGTTAACATTATATTCTCCAAAGTTATCCAGAAAATAAAAATGGCTTCAGACTTAATTCACAAAGCTGAATATGGGACGGCTGGTAATTGGACAACTAAAGCAATTGGGCCTATTCCGCCTTACCTCTTTGAATCAGAAAGCTTCTAATTACTGCCCATGCTATTGAATTAGAAAACAATAATTACAAGTTGCTTATTGGATTCCAATTTATGCAGGAGTATAATTACATCTTCAACCAATAAGTAAAGTAAATTCACTATTAAGGTATTGGATCCCGCTAATATTTGAACTTCCATCAAGAGTAAAGGGCCCCAAAAAATGAAGCTGCCTCCTCGAATATCTGTCTTACATTTTTGAAGTCAAATATCAAGTCATAGGACTAAAAACTAAGTTACCCCCTGAGGATGGGGACGACGAAGAAGGGACCACTATGTATGCCCCCATCCAAATAAAATACCCTCCGGCACACAAATTTTTTTGGATATGGGGATCAAGATTCTCACCCCTACTAATCAAATTTTTTGGAGATAAGTGGACACCCAAACCCTTTAATGAAAGAAGCATTGACCTTCCCAGGGATATTGGATCCTGCCTATGAGAACTCTATTACTATCTTATTAGAGAATCTAACGAATCAAACCCTCTATGTCCCTTGACATGCCCCTATAGCTTACATATAACTATGTCCAATTAAAATATCGCCAACAGGATCTTTTTGGCTCCTTGCAAGATTTAGGGTTCTATTCCCTACTCACAATAGCTCTGGTCAAAAGTAAAAATGGAGATAATCTCACCCCTCATGAACTCCAGAACGTGGAAGAACTCCTTGAGGAGTATTGCAATATTTTTTCCTTTTGAGCAGGTGACTATGGAAAAATGTCAGGGGTGAATCATCAAATTAAGATTAAGGATCACCTTCTATTTAAATCCTGGCCATACAGAAAATATAAAGTGGAGGAAGCTCAAGTGGGCTTATAGTTATAGAACTGTTGAAGACTGGGCTTCTTGTGCCTTCTAAAAACCAGTGGGCTTCCCTACTCCTATTAGTTTGGAAGAATGATGGTAGCCATTTTGTTGTCATGGAATATCGCTGCCTCAATTATATCACATAAAAAGGTAGCTATCCACTGACGCGTATTGGTAATTCCTTACGCTTAGTGTCAAGCCACACTTTTTTGCAGCTATGGATATCTTCAGCGGGTACTGGCAAATTAATTTGTTACCAGAAGATCATGAAAAATGTGCCCTTTGTTGAAGATTTGGGCTTTGCCTGATGGCTGGTTCGTTGTTTGGTGGAAACTGCAGCTTCAAGCGTCTATTGTGTGAGGACAATAGACAGGATGGTGCTTTAAATTTATGATACAGCTTTTTGTTAATACTTCAATTGTATACCCAGTTGTTTCACTTGGACGATGACACGCTGCCCTGATCCTACTGATCCCAAGTGAAAATCAACTTTAATATAAAATAAAGTGATAACGCAAAAAGTTTATAAGATAAATTATAGACTTAATCCAGAAGTTAAAGGATGATTTTATTAGTGTAAATTCAAGGGTATTTATAGGGTTTGATGTTAACCACATCTTACCCATGACGCCTTACTTTCAGTGACCCTTGGCCACATAAAAAGTTTGTAATGACATCTAAAAATACTTTGACTCAGGGCATCATGATCAGCCTCAGAGTCAGAGTAAACACCATCATCATACTTGAGATGGCGTTTCATCATACCTTCAAAATAGCTGAACTGATTTACTTTCACATGTAATTGGCAGCGCATACCAAGGCGATTTGTATCACTAATTAGTAATTAATTTGATCAAAAACTCGACTGACATTAAAAACTAAACTCAACATAGACCAACAAAGCCCACGTGCCCAAGTCATTAAATAAAAACTTAAATTTAAGTTTGACCTAACCAACAAAGCCCTCAAGCCCGTGTCATTATAGTCAGATATAATTAAGTGAAATCGCTAGGCCACAAATTCAAGTTCAGATATACTTAGGATATCTTTGGTTTATAATAAGCAATGATTTAGACCCAGTCAACCATTCAACACCCTTATATCAATTGAAGGACTATATAAGCTTTCTCAAATGCCGCAGAGTATTGTAATGCACCTGCTGCTTTCCAACGCGCCATGGACGGACTTTTATGTGACTTGAAAAGTTTGTGTATGATAGTTTATCTCATGAGATATCACCACTTTCTTGAGAACTTTTACTGAGTACATAGTTCATCTCATGCAATTCTTTCACCAGTTATGGCAGCCTCATTAGAATAAAGTCATCAAATGCTCCTTTTTTCAGAACTAAATGGCTTTTTGAACCATAAGTTAGGTAAAGCTGAAATATCCCCAATGGATTTCAAGGTTATGGGCATATTTTATGTCCACTTCTAAATCCCTATGAGATGAACAGACCCTTTTAGGTATGGTGGAATATTGCCTTTTATTCACCATTTTGCTGACATCTCTGATCCTCTAGTATATTTATTCAAGATGGGTGTACCCTTTCAATGAAAAGAAGAGCAACAGCGGGTCTTTGATTTATTATGTACAGTTCTCTCCCATTCAACAGTATTTATACATCCCAACTTCAACAAACATTTTCTACTTTTTACTGATGCTAACAATATAGCTATTGGAGCTATATTATCTCAGCCAATGAAATCTTAGTGGACAATTCTATCTCCTAATATAGCAAGACCTTAACTAGAGTCAAACGCAACTATAGCATTACAGAGTGAAAGTGATTGGCAGTCCTACTAGCTACTAAACATTTTTGACCCTTCTTATACGGAAATCATGTTAAGTTAATTACTAATCATGAATCCTTGCAATGGCTACAACAAATGAAGGATCCCGATGAGAGTTTAGCACAATGGGCGTTAAAACTTCAAAACTATGATTTTTCCATTAAATATTGATCAGGGCCCATCCACCAAAATGCGTATTGCTTACTCAGGCTCCATATCAAATCTAATTGACCTTGAGGAGGATCGACTCTATGGCCTCTTAACCCAATTGCATTTATGAAAAGATGAATCCCCGACCCTTCATAAAAGATTTATCGAAAAATTGGCAAACCTTCAAGTTAAAAATGGTAAACTGTAACAGTTGTATATCAAAAATAGATGCCTATATGACCCTCAGATTGGACTGACATCATATTAGAGGAACATTGGCAAGTCAGCCATGAGGAATTTTGGAAAAATAACCAGTGGCTCAAGACTCAATACTACTGGGAAGGAATGCTTGTTTAAATAAGATGTATTAGAGTCCTGCCTGGTTTGTAAAAGGCAAGCCAGACCTAATCCATAAGCTCAACATCCAGTGGTTACACTATGTGACCCCTCCCATACTATTAGTATTGATGTTAAGGGACCCCTTCTTTGAGCCTCTAATGGTTATAAGTTCCTCCTCCTAGAAGTGGATAATTTAACTAAACGGATCAAAGCTGTATCACTATCCTCTGCTTTGGCAAAAGCTACCGCCAAAATTTTTATATAATCAGATTATCACACAGCATGGGTTCCCTAAAATAACTCAACAATAACCGGCAAAATTTCCAATTGTCAATGGTGAATTATTTAGCCAAACTGATGGGATCCACTCAGGTATTTACCACTATTTACCTTCCTGCAACCGATCAAATTTTAGATCAGGCGAATGGTACTCTAACTGCAACACTTTGGAAAATGGCTACGACTGACCCCTTCATTGGCCCCAACATTTTCCTAGTGCAATACTGGCATATAGAATAAGCTATCATCGAAAGGCTAAGATGTTGCCCTTCCAAGCATTGTATTGAAGAAATCACAAGCCGCCTTTTAAAGTGCAGCAAAGCTCAATTAAGCACTTCCAAAGCCCCTAGAAAATACCATGCAAATTATTGCTAATAAGATTATCTGACTTCAAGCCTTGGCTTTAAGAACTTATTTTCTATCAATAATAGAGAAATTAATCGGTTTAACCTAAAACATGAACCCCTGCACACCTATCAACCAGATGTCCTAGTCCTTTTCTACCACCATTGGCCTAGAGGTCGCAAAAACAAACTGAGAACCAATTGGTCAGGGACCTATAAGGTTAATTATAATTAAGGTAATGAACTTAATTATGGATGTTGCTCAGGTTACTGTGGTAAATTGCGTACACAGTCAAATTCTACGGCAGTTTTCCCCCTATTCTAAGATCTAGAGGAGGGCATTGTCAAGTTCCCTGCCCAAATTTGAATCTGCATGTGTCAGATGATGGAAATTGAACCCAATATGCTGAAATAATCAAACCCATCAATTTTAGTCCCCAACGAAATTCATGGGCTTTTGATATTGGGACAATCCCTGACTAATGCAGTCAAATACTACTTAACCAAAACCCTATAATACCTGGTATTAAATCTGGTCTATGCGGCAATAAAATCAAATTTGACAGACATGAACAACCTGCTGCATAATCGCTGATTGGTAATGAGAATAAATCTTAGTTGGAATGCATGTAGATTGACCAAGGAAAACTCCTTGATCTCTCATATAACGATGTTTTCTAATCAATATACTTTACTCTCTTTTCACCATCTAAGTTAAATTGATCTACCTCTAATTATTTAGAGAAGAACAAATAGTTTGGATTTACCACCTAAGAAATTTAACCTGAGCTAAGACTTTCCAGCCAAGGAAATTAGAAATTTACAATCCTGCACCCAGGAACTTCAGGTTTCCTGGCTTAAAAATAAAAGATCATTGGTCTAAACCCCTTATTCCTAACTTTTACATCCCACCCTGTACCATATATTTAATATAGCAGGTTCCATCATCAGGAAATGCTTCAGTATTTACTTTTATTGGAGACTTTGCATTCACAACTCCTCCAATTTTAACTTTCTGCTTCTCACTTCATCAGTGAGAATCAATGAGACATATTAGAATATGGCATTTCATCAACGATATGTAGGCTGTGGTAACACGTCTTGATGAAGGAATCATGATATTTGTTCATTTGGATCTCTACAATACTTTCATATATTTAAAATCGTTGTACATAACCAGATTGTGAGTTGTACCAAAGGAGTACAAATTCAGATTGAAAACTTGATGTCATTTATGGATGGGCGCATCTGCTTTCAAGAAGATAAAATAATTTATAGTATTCATGATATTCTGGACTTTATTTGCTACTCCTAAACTCCTGTAGTACCAGGTGCCGCTGGTCCTCATGGAAAGCCTGGCAAACCCAGATTACCTGGTCGCAATGGACTTTCTGGCCAATGTGGGTCCCCCAGGACCCCCTGTCTCTCCTGGACCTAGTGCAGATCTGGAAATCTCTGGCAATTGACTCCAATTTTCAATCCAACAAGACCAAAATTCCCAATATCCAACTAGAGAGCATAGCTTAAGGAGCACAACTAACTTAGAAAAGAGTTCCTTTCTACTCTGAAGTTTCTGTAAGCACTCATCATTAATGATTTTAAACCTTGGCTGCCCACAATCCATAGTATGAGAATTGGAAAGGCAAATGCTCAGCATTGAGCAACTTTAAGTCAATCATAGAGACATGACTGCCAGTTTAAATTATGAAAGCAATCAGCTGACCCAGCTTTACCATAAAAATCGTCATTTGGCCCACTATAAGCGAGTAGATTTAGTTATTGAAGTTGTAAATGACTTGCAGAGTCAGTTGGATGCTCTCCATACTCACGAATATTTTTGGGATACTGCTTCCTATTTATCTGGAGTATCCTCAGTGTAATTTCATGTCGTTCAGCCACCAACCCCTCTAAGTATCACATTTAAACCCCCCTCAAGTAGAAGTATATCCTTGGGGGAAGGGAGCATTTTCCTTTTTTAGATTTTTATGAAAGTGCAATAGAGAAAGCTATTAGAGAATTAACCAGATGGATTCCTCCCAATAATAATAGATTTAGGGGGGTCAGTTAATCAGGTGTGATTGCCAGCTAATCTTCTATTAAATATTATTGTAATGGTATATTTTCCAATTGGTGCTCCCTATTTGAGTGGGTTGAGCCCTTTCAAAGTATCATGGATAATCCCCAATAGTAATGTTATTCAAAGGTTGACACTGGCGAATAATGCCAAGGATGTTGACCAATTTTTATACTAATCTTTCAGGTTGGTGGAATCCTAGTTTGATGCCAACTGCTAAATCATGGGTCATTGTACAATTTTATGCCGGCAAGCTGATGTATTCGTTATCAAATGTCTGATGATGATTTTGTTGCCCCAAATCTGAGTACCAGTGACCTATGCCGAGGATGCTCAAAGTTATGTAGTATTGATATATATATAACTGATTAGAGAATTGTGTTAAGGATGGGTCGACATAATATTTAGTTATTGGGATGAGCGGATAAGAGGGAATTGTATTTGCAGATGACTGACAATTGGTTAAAGTTCTGGCTTGGATGGCTGAGAGGTTTTCTTAGGTTCAATAGCCTAGAGTATAGATAGTCATTCCCTCCAAAATAAAGATCTCTCTTTCGTACACCTTTATTTTTTGAAGTAGCAAGAGCCACTAAGATGGGTAGGGGTGGGACTGGAGATCCCTGAGGCAGGTGCGGTGTGACACACCTGGAGTGGCCAAAGCTGCCAGCTCCCATACCTCAGCCCTACAAGAAACCCCTGATGTTAACCTGGCCAACAGGCCACCAACGATAATAGGCTGATGGCCTTCAGCCATGAGTGTGGTGCAGCGTGGGAGTGCCATAGCTGCTCAGAATTAGGATGGACTTGTCATGGCACACCCAAGAGGTGCTGGAGATTGGTAATGAGTGAGAAGGAGCAAGGGGTCATGCTGCCCAGAAAGGGGGCTGAAGACCACCAGTGAACTCCCAAGGAGGACCATGGGGCTAAGGCGAAGTTGTTGGTCTGCTGGGTTAGTAGATTAGATGTGGACTTGTAGTGGTTTGGTACGCCTATGAAGAAGAAACAACAAGGGTCAGCCATTTTTCATACTGGTTGGCCTGTAGTACTAGCAGAGCGCACTGTCCGGAAAAGTGATTTTCTGACACTACTAATAACCAACGGCTCAAACACCTGTCCAATTGCCTTAACCGCGTAACAGAGGATATAATGGTACCCCGTTTGATGACCTTTTATACCTGTAATGATTCCCAAGGCTGCTCTGCTTTGGAGGTTCAGGAGTTACAACACTATCCAACCAGAGGAAGACATTTATGAGAATCATCTTAACTGTGCAGAATCCCTTAATGAGTTCACACAAAGGCTTTATCTCAAGTCATAGACTTTGGTCGCAGAGAACCAAATGTTAGATATGCTATTACCACCACATTATTGGTATTTAAAACTAAGAAACATCCTACTCCATCTTATAGCGGTAAACCCTAACCTTACATCCCATTTGGATATCAAAAGCCCTTGTTGATATTCCTGCTACTCTGTTTGATCTACTGGACATCCTCTCCCAACAGTAACCCTAGGACTGAGTGTTAGCAGTATAACCCCTAACTTGACTACACCTGAGTTATTTTGCAACTATTACAAATAAGACCAGCTACACTATTAACTAATGCCGCCAACTTATCTAAAAGAAGGCATCAAAAAATCATTCAGTATAGGGAAAAGGGCTCCCTCTGCGGATGACACTCAAGTACCTCAATCTTTTAGATCAAAACCTTTTACCTATGATTGCTTCATATTAGCTGGTGCTGAAGTCGAAGTACATCTTACTCAATAAGTAAATAAAGTTCTTAAGTTTTGTACTTTGCATTGGTTAACTATCCAATTGAATTATCACATTCAGCTCCTCTAGGGAGAGCCAGGCATAACCAACAAAACTTTCAAAATAAAATGAAAACTCTGAGCCTGGCTGAGGAAGAATCCTCAGCTTTCCTAATTGAATTACCTACTGACTGTTTTTTAGTTGTTAATATTCAATATAAATCTTTGGTGGTACGAGTGAAAGTTCTTAATTACAAAATTAAATTTTGGTTACAATCTATACCAGATCCCCAGTTAACATTGTATCATTTAAACTTATAAAGAAAATTAAAATGGTTCCTAACTCATCTTAAAGCTGAATATGAGACACCGGAAAAACAGTCTACTAAGGCGATTGGAGAATACTCTGTCTTACCTCTCTAATTTGGAAAGTCTATGATTAACACCACCAATATCACGTTAGAAAAAAATTTCTATGAATTTTCTTATCATAGTAAATTAATATGGGAGGTCAATTATAATTCACAAAGAAAGATACATTTTATTCTTGGGATATTAAATATCATTAATATTTAATCTCCCAATTAAAGCTAAGAAGTCTCCATAAAAAATGTCCCTGCCTCGTCAAACATCTCTCCTCTATTTTTAATATATAGTATCAAAACCTGGTGTTTAAAACTAAGTTGACAACTGAGGCCATAGATGCCAAGGATGGGATATCTCTGTACGCCCCCACTCCTTTTATATCACCTAGTTCTCAAGTTATCATAGATTATGTAATTATGATTTAGATTCCTCTTAATCAAAAGATGGAATTAAAAACACCTTAGGCATTCTATCTAAGAGGCGCCAACTTGCACTGGAATTTGAGCCCCTGACTATGGGAAACTTTTTTTCTATTCTAAAAAAAATTTGTGAATCAGAAACTTTATGCTTCTTGATAAGCTTTCATCGCCTATGCAAAAATCTGTCATATTAAAAATATTGAAGATTTAAGATTTTTGGTTCTCTACAAGGTTAAGGTTTGATTTTCTAAATACCATAACGATGGCCAAAATCAAGGTAAGTGACAGCCTCACTACTAGTGAATGCAGAATGTAGCCTTCCTTGAGAAATATCACGGCATCTTTTTCATGATCAGGTAATTATGGGAAGATGTTAGTAGTAATTGACAAAGTCAATACAACAGATTACCCTAAATTAAATAATATTCCTAAAAATTATATAGTGCAAAGAGGCTCAATTGGCTCTGGAATGAAAAAAACTACTTAAAGCTTGGCTACTTGATCTATAAAAAAGCTCTTAAACTTCCCAATTTTGTTAATTTGTAAAGAATTGGCAGGCATTGAGTTGTTACTGATTATTGCCAACTAAATTCCATTAATCAAAAATTAGTTACCCTTACCTTGTATATTTAATCTGTTAACTGTCATGATCACAGTATTTTTAGCAATGGATCTCACCAGTGGTTATTGTCAAATTGACTTATTCCCAGAATTGCTAAAATGCGCAACATCTATAGAAAAGGATTATTTGAGCCTACTCAGACGCCACAGGGGCTATGCAGTACCCCTGCAACTTCCAAATAACAATGTATGATTTATTAAGAGATTTAAAACGCTCTTGTGTGGTTATCTACTATTGATGATATAACTGTTTTCTTGCTAGTTTTTACCAATCACTTGGCACAACTAAGGGAGGCTTTCCAGAGATTACACCTGTCAGCAAATTAGCTAAGAAAATTTAGACCAGGCTGCAGACTTGGGTTCTAAATGATTCATGAGAACACCCAGATTTCTAGGGCACGGCGTTTCATATGACTTTATTAATTGAGGATCTAGGTGAAAGGTGAGGGAAATACACATTCAGAAACATACAAAAGGCCCCATAAACATGCTAAAAGTAGTTGAAAGGGCAACTTCATGTCTATCTTGGGAAGCCTTAAGTGGTGAAAGGGGCTGGGAGGTTGACAATGTTTCAGTTATTAGTAGTTGTGAGCTTTTGGAAGTATCAATAGAGAGCGCAGAAACTTAATGAAGGAGTGTAGTCTGCATGGCTTGGAAGGTTTGATACCCCCAAGTGGTGGTTGCTATCAAAGCTGCAGACAGGGGTAGTGCTCATGTTTAGGAGGAAATCTGTAAGCTGTTAGGAGGGGAGGACAAGTTAGAGGAGCCCACTGTAGTAGATATTTTTGAATAGGTATGGAAAAATAAGTTTTTTCGATTTTGGTTGGAGAGAATTTTGGTTTATCAATAGCAAAACTTGAAAAATTGACCAACGCTGACCCCTCCAGTTAGTAATCCCTTTTTTATTTTTGAGGGCGGCAATAGTTTATAGTTCTGCACCTATTTTATGGTTAAATGCCTTCTGCAAAAGCTGTGCTAGTTGTTTTGACTCCAAATCTAAATTTAAAATTAATTTTAGGGAAAAATAATACTGAATGACATGAAATTCTGTTTTTCCAGATGGTCCAAAAAAACGTGAAATGGGTGTGAACAAAGACCTGACTTTCTGCGTATAATTGGGTCAATCCAGAAATGAAGCCAAGGCCAAAAAACAAGAATTAGAGCAGAGGATAAACTTTGAGGTGGGTCCCCAAACTGCAGCTAATTGATTTGATAGGTTGCAGCTTGGGTTAATGGCAGTTGAGTGTGAGATGAGTCTCAGAAAGGCTGCAAAGTGATATATTTATCTCTCCCTTTTCCTTAACAGCCAAATTAGCCTTGGACCATTTCTGGGGAAACGGGCGCTCTGGGAGGGTGAGGTTGGAGTTGATAGCAAAGGACTCCTCACCTAGTGGCTACTTGTGACTGGGTGGGCGTGGGGTTTGGCATCCTGAACCCTATGTCCCTGCTCCTAAAGTTGAGAAATCTCTCGACACATGAGGGAAATCTTCTCAAGGTAAGTTCAACTTAAGTGCAGGGTTAGTGTTGGGTATGGTAACCTTACCTCCTTCGCCAAAAAGGGAGCAGACCCACCGCTCATCCACAGTATGAGCAAGGTCCCCCTCAGAGTGATTGGGAAGGCTGGAGGTTGCCAGTTCCCCTTTTTTAGAAAGGGAAAACATACCAATCCGGCTTTTTGGGCGCCACCTCAAGACTTACAACGCCAAGTTTCTCTGAAGTTATAACCTTCCAAATGCTCTTTTTCCAAAGCGACTTGGATTTTTTGGGCCCTAAGGTATTTAAGGCAGAGTTATCCCCAATAGATGACAAAGCTACGCTAATAAAAGATGTCCCCAACTAAGTCCCTTTGTGATGTACAATTCTTTCTAGGAATTCTGAGATATCATTACAAATTTATACACCACTTTGCAGATAACTCTCAACCTTAGTATATATGTAAAACAAATAAATACTTTTCCAATTGAAAGAAAAGCAGCAACAGGCCTTGATTCTATCATATGTATATCTTTACCATTCCCCTGTACTCATATATACCAATTTTAAAAACTTATTTCTACTATTTACTGATGCTAATGTTATAGCTATAGGAGTTGTATTATCCCAGCACAAAGAAAATCTGGTGGACCATCCCATCACTTGTTATAGCAAAACTCTATTAAAATCCAAACGCAATTATAGTGTTACAGAACAAGAGTGTTAGGCGGTACTATTGGTTATTATGCATTTCTGACCTTATTTATTTGGGAACCTTTTTACCATAATTTTCGACAATGCTTTGTTGTAATGGCTCCAACAAATGAAGTATCCTAAGGGAGATTAGCCAATGGGCTTTAAACTCCAAAAATACAAATTTCTATTATCCATTGCTCAAGGACAATATACCAGAATGCTGATAGTTTATCTAAATTTACTCATACTAACTTTAACTAAACCTGAGAAAGAATGACTCTATGATCTTTTAAATGAACATCGTTTATGAGAAAATTAGTCACCTGCTATCCAAGAAGAGAGTTAGAGAAAATGTTATAAAATATTAAGAACAAGGATGATAAACTTTACAAAATTGTAAAAAAAATGGTTACCCTACATTTGACCTTCAGCTCAAACAGATGTTATACTAGAAGGTATCTGCAAATCAGCTGAAGAGGAATTCAGAAAATTACCAATGGCTCAAGACCCAATTTTACTGGGAAGGGATTCTCTATCAATTCAAAAATGTATTGGAGTCCAGTATGGTATGCTAAAGTCAAGCTGGACCTAATCCACGACCTAACATCCAGTAATTCCACCCTGTGAACACTTTCATTCTACAAGTATTGATGTGGGCCCATTTCTTGACCATCAATGGACATTGATTCCTTATTCTGGATGGTGATAATTTATAAAAAGGTGTCAAAGCCATATTCTTATCCTCTGTTTTTGGAAAAAAAGCCTATCGCCACATTCCTCTATATAAGAATTATCACCCAAAATAGGCTCCTTAACATAATTCTCTCCAAACTTTTCTTTCTCATTGCAATCACTTTTGCAACCTATTCAATTCAAGTCTGAATCTAGTTTGATAATCTCACAGAGGAGATTAGGCTGCGCCCATGTCAGGGAGCAGTTGGGCAAGTATGATAAGAGGAGCAGGTGGAAGGCCCGCGGCCTCCAACGTTCAAAAACGCCCCAGAGAAACTGGCAGAATAGACAGAAACTTTAAAACTGGCGGTCACTATTTCCCCAGAAATCCTCGCATGGCAAGCACGATGCAACCAGTACATCAACATGCAACACTCCCAGCCACTTTTGTTGGTAGAATTCAGAGTCTGCATGTTTCTGGACATCCAAAAAACGGCCTTATGGGAAAAAATTTGTGAAGATGTACACAAAATTTTCCTGACCACGGTGTATGTAGCACCTCACTCCATGTTGTGCGGTTGGCTGGACCTAGGTTTTGAAAGCAAAAGAGCAGCAGATGAGGCTGCTGTGGTGCACATAGTGGTTGACCTCCCCAAAGGGCAACGGGTTGTTGAAACTAAATGCACCAGTTGGACAAAATCAAGCCAAATTTTACTCATGTTTGATTTTTTGCCTACTACGGTAAATTGTGAGATTTTGGAACAACACCTGAAAGATGGTCTCGCCATATATGGTGAAATACAATCTTTCAAAATGCAATGCTTCACGCTGATGCCACACCTGTGCACCGGCAAAGCCATAGCAGTCCTGATCAACCGAGGAGATTGCAAAGGACCTAACCCAGATCCTGCACTCCACTTTTGTTGATATTGCAGGGCATACCACCCACCCATTCCGGGTGACTGTGGACAGCGCGCCCCCCATCTGCACCCACTGTGATGCATTCAGCCATAAGGCGCACACATGCCCCACCAAGGAGGGCGTCACATTCTAAGAGCACCCCTCAGCGGCCATGGCCAGTGGAGAGGTGCACTATGAACCAACCGCAAGCACCAAAGAGGCTTTCCTGTGGGGAGCACAAGGCTGCTACCTACTTGTAAAGCCTATCTCCTCACAAGAGTGGAAGAAGGCCAAGCAGGCCCACAGGGCCGCAGCCAAGGAAGTGGCCAAAGCCACCACCGCTATCCCACACTCCCAACGCCAGGAGGACACCAAAACCTTTGCAGTGGAAGCAACTCGGGAATCCATCAACTAATCATATTGGGAAGCCCATACTGATTGGGCCACCTGATCTGAGGATCCAATGGGCAACTCGAATTCTCCTGATCTTTGCAACCAAGCTCTGGATGAAACTGATTTGGAACCATCCCAACTGAAAATTTTTTTTCAACATGCTCAACGGTGCACCAAACTTATCTGCACCGCAAAAAATTCATCTGACATTGGGAAACAAAAAGCAAAGGCTAAAGGCAACGCAACTCTTTCCAAAAAAATTAACAAAAATCCGATAGCATTGCTGCTAACACCCACGCTGCTGTGAAGGCCCGTGGGGATCTAGAGGAGGCTGGTGGGCCCAAGTGCCCCCCCTCGCACCTAAGGTGCAATGGGGGAAACCTTCACTTTAGGGACGTTGAATAATGCCGGACTCAAGGCCTCCCCATCCTGGGCTAGGAAACTGAGTTTTTTACAACAAAATTTACCCGTGGATATCCTGGCCATCCAGGAGTCCCACTGTCCATGAGGTTCCGAGGAAGCTTGGAAAACAATGCTCCTCCCATCCCTATCCTTTTGGTCAGAGCACTGTGGGGTGCTATTTTGGAAAAATAATTTTTTTTCAAATTTTTATCATCAAAAATCTTCCTCAATGGCCGAGTCCTTGTTGTCACCTTCTCATGGGCCAACGTGGTACATGCTATCATCAACATCTATGCCCCAAATGGAGCATGAGAGTGTCAGGAAATTTTCTTGTCAGTTAAATCCCTCCCGCTACCCCCAGACCCTTTTGTAGTCAGCGATATGAACTGCTGGCTAAACACTCTGACGGACCGGTGGCCTTTTTCCTCCCACGCCCCCCAGGGCCACATTGAACTTCGCATTCTAAAGGCCAATCTTGGGTTAATGGATGCACAGCTGCAACAAGCCCTGCTGCTCGAGAACATGATGTACCCCCACATCCACAACAGCCAATTAAGGTCCATGTCCCACATTGACCTTATCCTTACACCGGTGAAATTTCAACCCCACATATCCCACTTTAAAACAACAAAAATGGAATTTTCTGACCATCGACTGGTCTTGATAACCTACCACCTACCTGTCAGCTGCTAAGGCCCCACATTGGTGCAAAATCCGCCCCTCAGAGCTCGCATTGCCAGGATTTTCCACATGGGTGGAATCAGCAACTTTAGCAAAAGAGTTTGTTGCACCTTTTTGTGCAGACCCCAATTCCACATGGGCAACTTTAAAAATAATACCATCCGCCACTCTTGCCTCTTCTCCTCCAGACGCTCATGAGCCACATCGGTGGTCATTTTGCGCGCTCTGGCAGAGTTGGCACACCTGGAGTCCAATATCTCAGCTACAGGATACAGCCCTGCATGGGTCCAGAAGTGGGCGGAGGCAGCCGCCCACCTCAATGCACTCAAAAGGCAACACAAACATTGGGTTTGTGTTCAGTACAGGGCCAAACACATCACAAAAGGTGACAAGTGCACCAAACATTTCTTTAAAAAAATTTTGCACCATGCCAGAACGTGGCCTGCACACAGGTGCGAAGATCAGATGATTCCATTCCGGATATGCCAGCCAAAGTGGCAATCAAAACACTAAAGTATTACTCCAAGTTTTACCGATCCAATCCAATTCAGCCGGCCAAAGTGGCAGAATTTCTTGACCAAGCCCACATCCGCACCATTTTCTGATACCCGGAAATAATGAATTTGATTACTCCAAATGAATTATGGACAGCCATTCGCGGTGCACCAAACCAAAAATGCCCAGGCCCAGATGGCATTCCATATGAATTCTACAAAAAGTATTTCAAATATATATCCCCATTGCTGCTCACCTCACTTAACCAAAGACTGTTGGAAATGCGCCTCCTGCCAGGAGGATAAGAGGCCTTCACTGTCACACTCTTCAAGAAAGGGGACAAGCTAGACTTAGCCAACTGGCGCCCCATTTCTTTAACTAACACAGACACTAAAATTTTAACAAAAATCATGGCTAACCGTTTAGGGACTGTAGCATCTGCCACCATCTCCCCAGAAAAATCTGGTTTCATACCCAGAAGGCCGATTTGGGATAACGTGCACTCTGTGGCTAATGCATGTCAGTTCACAGCCTCTGGGGCACTTGTATTCTTGGACCAACGGAAGGCCTATGATAGAGTATACTGGGAATACCTCAGGGCCTGCCTCCATCAATTCCGCTTACCCCCTCGCTTCATCAACTGGGTGATGCTGCTCACAGAATCTGCAACTATGGCAGTACGTGGCCCTGGCTTCTTAACGGAAGAATTCCGCCCTCAAAGGGGCTTGCGACAAGAAGACCCCCTTAACCCACTCTTATACAACTTCAGCCTTGACCCACTACTTCGAAATGTAAATGCCCAACTCACCGGGGTCTTTGTGCCAGGCCAAGCCCCAGTCAAGATGATGGCGTTTGCAGATGACTGTGTTGTTGGGGTGTCTAATAATAAAGATGCACGCCCACTTGAAGCCCTCATCCAGGAGTATTCCCAGGTAAGTAATGCTGCACTGAATGCCTCTAAAAACCGAAATTATCCTCCTTGGTCAGTATCATAACTGCTGGGCCCCTGCAACCAGCGCTCATCCCGGCCCATCTGCTTTCACACGCGCTCGCCCTCCCAGCTCACCCCACACCGCCCCACTGGTGCTCCCCTTTGTGCCACGCCCTAACATAGGGCCAGTCCGCCATCTGGGCATGTGGGTAAGGGCAGGCGGATACGCATCAGCAGTAATGGAGAGTCGTATTCTAGACAACGTGACGAAGTGCATTGCCTCCCTCAGAGCCCACCCTACTTTCCTTACTGGCAGGGTCGTTTTGGCCAACTCTATGCTCCTCTCCAAAGTCTGGTTTAGAGCCCACGCCATCCCCCTCTCCCCATGCTTCTTCAAATCCTTGCATGCCCTGCTGCAAGGATAGCTATGGTCAGTTCGCCCTCCACCAGTATGGCTAGAGGTCATGTTTGGCCCTCATCAGCATGGTGGCATGGGCCTGCTGGACTTCAGAGCCCATGCGGCCAAGATCTAGGGTAACTGGATTGCGGCTGTCACCACCCCTACGCTCCCCTCCCAACACTGGTCCTGCGTGGCCCACTCCAACTTCTCCCGCGCCTTGGGCCTCAACAATTCATCGAGCCCCCACTCCCTGATGAACTACCTGGCTTTACACCCATCAGCCACAGGTCCTCACGGTACTAAAACCCACTACAAACAAATACTCCTCTCCATGCGGAGCGCTGAGCGGAGAATTCATATTAGCGGACATACAACCTGAAGAAGCAAACCCTCACCCCATTTCACACAAGAGGTACAGGGGCTACCCATCCATGATGGCGTGATCCCCACACGGCCCCATGTCCTATCCAGGGTGGACTACCTGGACATGGTGGACATCCCTTACTCCATTGAGACCCAAAAAAACTATCTGGAAATACACACACCATCCTCTGTTGCAGTTTCAAATCCGTTCCCATGTGTGGCGCTGCCTGAGGCGGGTGTACCATACAGCTGAGCTCTTTAACGCTTTACAATCTTCCTGCTTTGTGTGTGGCCAGTATGGAACGCTGTTACCGCCTGAGAAGTGTCCTACCTCTAAAGGGATATGGCGCGAAGTTCAACGTTTACTGGGCCAGAATCAAACTCATCCCTTCAGTCTTTAAAGAGATATGTTTGCTTTATTAATGGCCTCCCCCTTCCACCTTCCCTCCGTGCTCTGGTGGTTGCAATAGCCATGTGGACTATCCACACGATTGTCTTGGATGCCATCGCAGGCTCCACTCCCACCCTCCCAGAAGCTGTCCACAGATTCCGGTCTCATTTGGTGGACCACTTTCAGGCGTGGATGTTTGGATACCTCCCACCACATCGCCAAAAGCTGGTCTCCTCCTGGTTCCCAGTTTGGTTCATCAAATCAGACCCCTTCCTCCACACGTGTTCAATTGTGGCTATGGCCCATTCACACGTTCCCTCCCCCTCCCCATAAGTGGCGTTCCCGCTGGCAACAAGAGATAGCATCGCTTCTCTGGGGTGCCTTCCATGTTACTAAGTTTTGTCTCTTTTGGGTTGACATTTGGAAGTGTCTATCCCCTGGTCAGCCTTCCTCGCAATAAATTTAAATTTAAATTTAAACATAATTCTCTTCCAATTTTAGTCAAAAGATTTTATCATCACTGGTGAAAGAGTTAACTGAAACAATGGTACATTAAAGTGTTTTCCACTCCTTTCTATCATGCAACAGATGAATTGTTTCAACGAGTAAATGTATTATAACCTCAACTCTTCAGAAAATGGCCTCAACAGGCCCTTTACATTGGCCGCATTATCTACCTTTTGCAATTTTTGTCTAGCAAATAAGTTATCATTGAATTATCAAATTGTCCCCCTTCCACGCCTTGTCTGGAAGAAATCTTCAGATGCCCTTTAAAGTGCAAGCCATGTTAGACCAAGCCTCCCCCAAAGCCCCTGAAGTTACTAAGAATAGTATCGCTAATTAAATTAACTGACTCTAGTCCTTGCTTCAGAAAATTTGTCTGCTACAACCACTGAAGAAACTAATCAATTAAACAATTGACATGCTCCTATGAATACCTTTCACCAAGGTATATAGTACTTTTCTATCATCACTGATAGTGTGGACATAATAACAAATTAGGTCAAATTGGTCAAGACCCTAGAAAATTATTTATAAATGAGAAAATTAACACTCTATTGTGGAGCTCGCTCAGGGGACAGTAATAAATCGGATACACATTCAATTTTTGCAACCTTTCAAAACCTACGCCAAGATCTAGAATGGGGCGTTGTCAGGATTCTGGCTCAAACTGTAGATTTGATTAAATCTAATGATGGGGTTTGAACCAATCTAAAGGTTTAGCCAAAACCATTATCAGGGATAATCAACCAATCAACTTTACTGAAGCCTCTTGGTTTTGTGGTCCATACCTGATGTAAACATTTGAGTGTGGTTACTCAACTACCCCTGTAGTTAACACCAAATGCAGCCTTTTGAGCTGGGTTTTAACTAGCTTTTAGTTTACTACACAGGTTCTTATGTGTGCAACCAATAACTTGTTGACATATATAGCTTGATAATATGTATGTGAGTGGGTGATACTTTTTTTGAAGATTTGTATCCAATTGAATTTCAACAACCAAAGGTATCACTCAGCTCAGATTTTTCCTCAATACATGTAATGGCAAGCCCCTTCAACCTAATATGAAGGTACTCTGAATCTATCCATACAATAAAAGAATTCCTATCCATTCAACTATTCCTCTAGAGCTGGCAAAATCTAGACCAAAGAAACTTTTGTCTTCCTATAGTTGTAACCTAACTTACCACTAGTAGGTTTAGTGGTTTATAAAGTAACTTTTCATTTCCTTTATTGACGCAGGAGCCTTGGAGAACTTGACAAGGAATATCTAGTCAATGGATCACTATCCTTCAACTCTAATACCAAGAGTAAAAATATACTAAATGTATAACAGTTTAAGTATCTATAAAAACTTGTAAGATTCTTCTTTGTCTTATATAATTCAAGGGAATACTTAGGGAATCTGGCGCACAACTCTTCCTTTGGTGCCCTGATAAGAAAAAGAAGGTGTTGCCGGTGGAATAACCATCTGAAGTCACCTCCAACAACGATCTTCTACATCCATCTAGCTGGATTATGAAACTGACTAGAATGCGATCCCTTATGGTTAAATTGAAGGACGTGTCCCACCATCTTTGATCAACCTCAGCATATTACCCTTATTAGGCTAACAACCTGCTTAAGTAATGGGACCTTTTACCCAAAAACAGCAAGTCACGTCACTTAAAGGTTAACTTGTGAGTTGCTACCAAAAGCGTCATTAACGCCCAGAAACTACTATATACCCTGAATCAATTGGCTCTAAGCTATGATTAATTAATATTAAATTACCAATTTTATAAATTTTTAATTGAACCATGTGTAGGTACATTGTTGGGGATCCTCCCCCAATGAAATGCTAGTAATCTGGTGGGATCAAATTCTAGTGGATGAGTTAATATTCGTTTAGGAATTTCACCATATTATAGAATTATCAAATGATTATCTCACATCCACTAATAGGTCACGTCCATAGCAGATAAGCAGATATATACTCTAATGAAGCTAAGTAATGTAGGCATACTGAAATACCAACACCCAATCTAAGCAATTTAATACTGCTTAAAAGATTTAACCAGATGCCACAAAAAATCTGATTAGCAAAAATTATAGAACTTGGTTTGAAAGCGCTTAAAAATTTCTCCAAGAGATTCTTACCTTATTTTCTATTTATTTCTGTTTGGGGAAAATTATAAGTCAAATTTGTTTTTCCATACATTTTTTGTTTCCGCTAATAAAATAGCAAAGAAGCAAAGATAATTCAATTAAGGAGTTTTTACCTTGGATGAAGACTTTTCATTCTAGTAAAATTCTTTTTTATAACCTTTGCCTGGGGCTTCAGTTGCACTGAACTTATTTTTATATTTGTACTATAATACCCTTATCCTGAAACATGGTAAGCTCCTATCACTCATTATATTCTTAATTCTCTTCTGTTACTTTAAGGTACCATCTATGCTATTAATAGGCAATTTTTACTTTTATTTGTATAGTAAAACTCAATGTTCCTAAAGTATAGATTTACTATACCAGGAATGTAGAAAGATTACGAAAAAACAAATATCTTTTTAGAAAATTTGATCTTGTCAGGGGACAGATGTAAGTTAATTAAATGGATAGCAGAGGAGTTTCAAGGAGAAATTTAAGCTTGAGAAGTAGTGTGTACATGCTTCGCACTACAAAGTAACAAAGTAGAAAAGAAAGCAAATGGAATTCTTGCCAAATAATCTGGTCAAGCCACAGGTTTAATTTACTTTTTATGAGCAGCTTACTCATCTTATAATTTATAATAAAATGGTTAGTAGCTTTGATATCACCAAATATTGTTCTGCAATACTCACATAGTTATTAGTTAGAAAATGTCAAGTGCAATTTAGTGTTAAAAATAATTAAGATTATTAGGCACTACGGCCAACAATGTTTTAAGATAATACAGTTGATAATTGATTAGCGCATACCTTACTTGAATTATTCATGAAAAGGCCAGCTGATAGGGTTATTTTGGAGCTACCAAAGCGTTATAACGCTTTTCTTTGTGGTAGTTTGTAGGATAGCCTTGAAGATGCAGTCTGCAATTGTAAAGTAATATGCTAATATACCTAATCATGGCTGTTAGCTCCTAAAGGTTAATCTACTGGTCTGGTTAAATTGTTGGAATAACTGACTAGATATCTCATCCCATATTAACTGATAGCTCCAAATACATCAATATATTTGAAATATATTAAAAAAAGGCAGTTGATACACAGACCCCATGCTAAAAACGTTGGAACACTTTATTCAGAAGTTGGCCCAAAAGGATCTTAATCCAGTCATCAATGGATGCCAACTAGGCGGATGGTTACCATAAGACTTATTTCATTAAAGTATTATTCTTCAGGGTAAGTTAAATGGTGATGAATGTCATTTAGTTGAATAGAAAACTAAAAAGTTAATTTAAAAAATTCATTGGATAGATTATTATCTGCAAGCAGCCCCAATAAACTTATTACTATACAGGTTCAGTTCTTGTGCACTTCATCCGCGTTGTATAGTATATGATATTAATGGTTGATAAAAGTATGATGACTATTATCTGTAGTTGAGTGGTATTCTTATATCTCAGCCCAACGCTCAGCCAGTATTCCCACTTGAAATACTTGAGATGTCTTGATCTAGGGATACGTTCCCTCGTTCTGTCCAACCAGATCTTCTCTGAGATTCCCTGGTGACAGCCTCTTCAGTCCAACACACAGTTGGCAGCAATCCTCAATTGTTTCTCCTTCTTCTATAGATCCCCACTCAGATATTTACTCTTTTCCCAAAAGAGTCTCCAAATTATCACACACAGCAATAATATCCTTGAGAAGAATAGAAAAATTGAAACTAATAGTAGTTTACTGCTTAAAAAATATAACGGATGAAAAACTATATAACTGAGGTTTTACTATAACCTGTTTTTTATTATGAGTGAATTTTAGGGAATTTATAATGGGATTTGGTCATCTAACCCTCAGTTGACACCTCTTCGATGAAACAGCAGCTATTGCCATTGAATCCCTCAACCTCATCTCAGCAGCGATGGTCTTCCCCATCCTGGCTAGGATTCCATTGTTAGACATCCTTGAGACCTAAACGGAAAGAGTCAGAAAACGTGTCCCTAACATTTTCCTCTCGATCCAAGCGAACCAACCATAATTGGGTAGAAACCTGCTTAGGTAATAAAACTTGTTACACTTTAAGGCAGGTCACAAACCAACTGATTGATTTAAAGTTGCGGGCGTCATCACTCGCCTCACAACTTACTACTTATTCCCAATCAGTCAGTGATGAAACCCAAGTGATCCCAAATAGTACACCTGATAGTTAATCACTATCAGATGCCCTTATTTCGTTGGCAACTCCACCCAACGAGATCTTAAGCATTCATCTGGATTAATCCCTGATGGATATGACCAGGCGAATAACCTATAATCCCCCAAACATAGTTACTCTGAAACCAGGGTCCACCAGTTTCCAATTCACCTCACTTTAGGGAATTATCCCCTAGTGATCCCTGGTAATCTAGCCAGTTGTGAATATGGGCAAAAATCCCAACACATCCCCCTCTTGCCTAGATTTCCAGAGAGAAAAGGACCGGGGCATGAGAAAACCGCTTTAGACACTTGGTCAAATACTTCATCAACTCAAGCGGAGTATAATTGTCAATACTCAACACTGCTCAGGATGACCTTTGACATGCAGTTCTCTTCCTCTTTTAATCACTACCACCTACTAAAAGCGCAGTCCCCATGATTTACTGTCATGCCAGACTGATCAATTTACTTGTGACAATATTAGTCCCAGGATCCAGTTTTCCCCCATCAGGGCATATGACCCACTGTCATATTCAGGATTCTTGGTCTGGAATACTCAATTTCCTGATTTTTTCCTAATCCTAGACGGGAGAATCTTGCCATCAATGCTAGTTTTGCAGCCCAATTAGGAATACTTAATTTATGTCATCCTTGTTATTTCTCTCATAACCTCTTGGCTCAAGTCATTCTTAATTCTTCTCTTAGAGAGCTTATCCCATTAATTAGATATTAATTTCTCCAAAATTGGAGCTTACTGGATTGTAGAGTGCATAATGTCGACTTCCATATAAGTCTGACATCCCCCTCTAGTCCAGCTCATATGTCAAATTCTGAGTCATGGTACCAGAAGCTTCTAAACAGTTTGTCTGATCAAGATCTTTGGCTCTCCAGCAGATGAGTCAGGAAGCGTGATGGAACCTCTTCTATGGTCCTTCCAGGACTCATACTCTTAGTCTGGCGCCAGCGGCTAGTCCTTCTGTCAAATTACTGGAAATGGTAACTAATCCCTCTGAAACCAGGCTTGTGATCATTTCAAACAACTCTCAGCCAATTCTTCCTCTGTCATCAATTCCAGAGTTGGATTTTGAAACTCTCCTGAATCTGGCTCCTTCTGCAGATGCACCAACCATCATCGTGGATGCTCCTGAAATTATGTCTTTCACTTTTGTAACGGTCAAAAACATCCCAGTTTTTAACCGCAATCTTGCCTTAGGATTGGCGATGGATGACAAATGATTGTCTGTTATGAGGTTCCCTCGAGGTAAGCGCTTTGATTCATCATACTCACCAAAAGTAACCTCTGATTTAGGGAAACTTGAAAATGAGAAAAGATGACACAGGTAAGTGAGGATTCAACCCAAAAATTAGCCTTGTTTTATTTATTAACAAAATAGACACGCGGACAAATTTTAATCCCAATAACATAGGGCACCGTGAATTAGACATAAAAACCAGGGTATTTGGTGTTTAAGGTTCTTGAAACCAAATCCTAATATTTTAATGAGGATATAAAATTCAGTTCGCTGCGGGATACCAGGTAAGACAAGGCAAGGGCGGCCCTGAAGCTACCAGAGAATCTCATGTGAGGGCGGGAAACGAGGAAAAATTCTGAACTAAGTTCAGAATCGCATGGGCTCAACCTTTTAAGGTCGCCCTTCTGTGGAGCTCCTCCTGCACTGTTTTTTAGGCCCCTAAGAGCCTAAGGATAGTGAGGGAGGGGCACAGCCCAGTGCGGGACCCTGCATAAACCTCAAAAAACCCAAAAGTGTTTCAACATGAGATTCAGATTTCCAAATCTCAAGTTGAAATGTAACTTTTGGTTTAACCTGACCGTTACACTCTTAATCGCTCTTTTCTTGAAGTGTCAGACCTGCTTCCTGAGTTCCTCTTCTGACTTGGACAATACTACAAACCCGCTGTCTTGGCTACTGAGCTCACTATCGGTACCAGTATCTATTTTTGAGCTTTCCTATGCTGAACTATGGGCCCAAGTCACCAAGGCTTTGTCCCTAGTGCTGAATCACTCCGATCTTGAGAACATCCCAGATTGTGATACTGCTGCTTATGCTCTTTGCTTTGCCAGCCAAGTTCTTCAAAGTTGGTCCACAAAGCTTCCAGCCTCTTTAGGTTTCACCATTCCTTCAGCTTCAGCTTCAAGAAGCCTGTAGTCGTCGCTTGTAGGATGCCATTCACTCCCTGCATGACTATCTCATATCCAGCGCTTCCCATCGGTATCTTCCTCTGATGGCTTTAGTAGGGAGTATGATTCAGCAACCCCCATCAAGCATCCCTTGTTTGCTGCTAGCCCATATGTCTGGTGTTCTTGAAGCCCATCAGGCGCTCAAGACTAATCTTCCAGCTCTGGTACCATATTGGGATTACTCAGGGTTATTCGCCAACTGCTTCTTTTTATACTGTTGCTTTCCTCCCCATTCCAGTATTTCACAATTGGCTTCTTCTGAAATTTCAATTTCCCTCCCCTAGTCGCTTTCTTTCAGTGATTTGCGTCCACTCAAAAAGCTTGGTTTTGTGTAGATCTAGCCCTCGCTAGCGTCTGATCTCATATCAATTTTGACAGGCTATTCATTCCTACTGTGATCCATCCTCCCTCCCCCAAGAGGCGACATAGGCGGAATTGTCCCCATATCGAGGACAATTAATAAAATTAAATAAAAAATAAGTATATTCGTTTTTTCTATGTGGGTATTTATCTTTTTTCCAATATCTTTTGTCAATCTTTTATTTTTATTCTTCTTTTTTCCATGGGACTTGACCTTGTTTCAGTTCAGCGGTCCATCTTTGTTTATTTTTTTCCTCAAACTGGGTCCCGAGTACAGAAACCTGCCAGTTTTCTATGGTTCAGAGGTCCTTTTTTCAGACTTAACCATCTAGATTGGTTCATAGGTCCTTTTTTTGGACTTGACATAATTATTAGGACATGACCAACTTAATGGTTCATTGGTCCTTTAGGAACTCTTTTGTTTTTTTCATCGATCTAACACTTTAGATACTTAGTGTGGACTCAATTTACTACTCTTCCATCCAATAGATTCTTGATGGAGTAAGCATCAGTCACCATCTTGGCAATTACTTTAAACGGACCTGACCATAATGCATCTAATATTTTTCTTCATCTGAAACCATGTGTATTTCAATAGGCGACTCTTTCTCCTATTCGATATTCTGCTAAGGCCAGTTGGTTCTTATCATCTGTCAATTTCGCTCATATCCTTTTCTTCAATGTAGTATCAAATGCTTGCGATTTCATATTGATTAGGATATTAGACAGTTGGTTCATGTAATGTTTGGCACTCATCCCTGATGTTGGTTCCACCACCAAATATAAAATTGGTGGCAACGCGGCCTTCCTCCCATCTAGCAACTCAAATGGCATTTTTCCCGTCGCTGTATGATGACTGATATTTTAGGCAAATGTCACCGAACTCAGGTACATTCCCCTCATGGAAGTTCTTCCTGCGACTAGCTTTCTCAGCGTCACAGTCAGCGTTTCATACACTCATTCTACCAGTCCATTCATCTCCAGCCGGTAGGGTAGTGCCATGACTCCTCTGATCCCCATTATCTCATTCAATCATGTGATCATATGATATGTGAAGTTTGTCCCATTATCGCTAAGCAGGACCTATAGACATCTATGTCAATATACTACTTGATCCAGGATGAACTTCATGGTGCTGGTAGCATCTACTTTTGCCAAGGCCTTCATCTTGACCCATCTTGTTATATGGTCGATGGCAACTATTATGTACTTGACTCCCCCTCTGATTATCATCAGCGGTCCCATTACATCAATGGACACCATATGCTAGGAAAATCCAGGGTGGACCAGTCAGTATCCAGTCATATTCTTATGTGGCTTGTGCAGCTGGCCATCCACACAACAAGCTAGATAGTCGTTGACATCATGGTTGATTGACTCCCAGTAGTACTGGTGAATATGATCGGTTATTTTTCTCAGGTCCCATGCCTGACAACCTTATGAGCAGCTTGAATGATAGCTGCTCTTTCTGATGGCTTCAGGAATAATAACTGTTTCCCATTCATCATCTTAAACACTTGTCCATCCATGGTCTCAGTGTTTTACATCGCTTTCCAAAGCGCACCTTGGATTTCTTGGGGCTTGTTCCTGATTTCTCTGTCAACCATTCTCTGGAATAGCTCATCCGCCTGCGGGTATACCATCTGGACCATTAGTAACCATGATAAGCCATCCACATTCTGGTGAGAAGCCTCCGCTCAGTGGACAATATCACAATGTAAACCTGTAACTTAAGTGCCCATTGGGCCAGTCATCCTTCTGGTTCTCTCAAATTATGGATCCAATGCAACAAATAGTGGTCCGTCACCACTTTAAAGTGCTTTTCATGGATATACACCTGAAACTGCTTACAAGCATAAATGACCGCAAGGCATTCACTCAGTTACGGTGTAGTTCCTCTCAGCAGCTGAGAGTGTCCGGCTCACATAAACCACCTGATATTTATCTCAAGGTCATCTACTTGGCTTAGTATGGCATAAATTACCATTAACCAAGCATCTGTTTGTATAATAAACTCTCAATTGAAATTCAGATATCTCAATATTGGATAATCTATTAGGTACCAGCATATCTCATTGAAGGATTCCTGTGCTTCTTCATTCCATATGAATTTTTTTCAGATCCTTCAACAGATAGAAAAAAGGCGTGGCTATTCGGACAAAGTCCCAAATAAATCTTCTGTATTATATGACCATCCCAAGGAACACTTGGATGTCTCCGACACTATTCAGTACAGCCATTCATTCTATGGCTTCTATCTTCTGGGCTTGCAGCTGCAATCCACTAGAGTTGATCACGAATGCCAGGTTTTTAACTCTTTTTTGAAGGAGTGACACTTCCTCAGCTTAATCTTAAGGTTAGCCGCAGACGGTTGCTTGAATACTTCTTCCAAGTGGTGTAGGTGATCAGTAAACGTCCTACTGAACACATTGATATTGTCCAAGTATACCAGGACTCACGACAACTTCAAGTCACACAGTATAGCATCCATGGCCCTCTGGAATATTGCAGGCGCATTACATAGACCCTGGGGCATCCTCATCGGTTGGTATGACCCCTGAACAGTAATAAACTTGCATTTTTTTGCCTTCTTTTGGCAAGTCGATTTGCCAATATCTCGAGATCAGATCCATTGTGGAGAGATACTTCACTTCTTCCAATCGATCTAGTACATTGTTGATTCTTGGTAAGGGATATGAATCCTTCTTTGTAATCTTATTAAGCTTTCAGTATTCAATCACCACCCAGTTGGAGCCATCCTTTTTCTTCACAATTAGAAACAGACTCGCTTAGGGACTTGATGATGGGACTAGAAGCCCATGCTTCACTAATTTGCTAATTTCATCTTCCACTACTGCTTCAGCCACTTTTGATTATCAGATCAGTCTCATCCTCATCATCAAATTTTCCCTGGTGTCAACCTTGTGGATCACATCTCTCATTCATCCCAAATCGTGGTCATCCCGAGTGATTACTTCCTAATACTTTTTGAACACTTTGAGCACCTCCTCTTGCTGGCCTTCCACCAGATCAGCAAGTTGCTCTCAATCAGCCAATAGGTGATACTCTCAGTTACCCCTGCCAGTAATCCCATTTCATTGAGAGTCCCAAAATCGTGGAATCTCCTCAATTTGGCTGTCAGTATTAGATGAACAAACGTAATGATTTGATTTTTCCTGATCTTTAACAGTTTTTCACTTAAATTCGCCAGGAGAACTCGAATTTTTTCATGGCCCGGCATTATTATCCCAGGAGCCACCCAAGGCTCTACTCTGGACTTCTTCCAGGGGCTTCCAACCTTCCCATACAACAGCTCAGGTATCTACAAGGTCAACTCCATGTTGACTATCATCTTCGATCCTGGTGGTATATACTCATTCTTGATCCTCAGTAGAATTCACCAATTTTCTAGGATTTCTGTTGGCATTTCTCATCGCATCTGACCAACTAGTTTGTATTAAATCAGGACAATGCCATCATTGTATATTAAATTAATGAAGTTGTTTCTCCCATTCAGAGAAGCTTAACCATCCTTCTGATATACCAATGATAACGTCTGACCCAATATGGTCAATGTATAATCCTCAAAGTTACATTTAACTCCGTACTTATGTAGATATTTAATCCCAAACAGAATGTCATAGTTTTGATTGGCCAAAACTATTGCTGGCGCAGATACCACTAATGACCCAAATTGTAGTGGCAAAGCGCTATACACTCCAAAGGAGATGGTGGTATTTGGCCCACCTGTCCTGTACTCCTTCATATGTTCCAAGTCCGGTGAGATCTTCATCCTCTTGACCAGCTTGGTTGAGACAATGTTGATAGGCGCTCCACTGTCAGCAATCACCCTCACCCGCACTCATATTACTTGTATGTCTATATATGTACGCTCAGAGTATTGCAATATAGTGTTTACTGAGTGTATAGCGGCGTTATAAAGCTGAATTGAGGGTGTGAATAGTTCGCACGGATAAATCAGGAAATGATTCCTTTATCGCGCTGAGGTGGATTGACAGATTGGCTTCATCTAATCAGACTTCAGACAATTCTTTGGGATTCTCGGTGGTTTAAATCTTATCCACTATTTTTGCGGGCGTATGGCTGGGCAACTTTCTTGACTATCTTGGGGTTGATTCTCTTCGCCCTGGCTCTGGTCTTGTAATTTACATCCGGATTGACCACTTGATACAGCTGATCATGTACATCTTTGTCCATGAACAGATCATTGATACCAATTTCCTCGGTAATGATGTCAGGAGGAACAGGCTTCTCCACAGCTCTAGACTGTTCCCCATCTAGGCTGCAGGCCCTTTTCCAGATTCCTTGGTGGCAGCTGACTCTTTGGCCTGGACCACATTGATTTGATCCTTCAGCTTCTTGCAGTTTACAGCGAAATGTCCTTTCTCACTGCATTGGTAGCAGACCTTTTCCTTCTTATTTAACCGTCTGAATTCTTCAGGCTTATTCCCCAGCACGGTTCAGTTGTTCATCTCTTTAGCACCTTTGTTACCCTTCGTGGGATTTGAATTGCACACTGGATTGGATTTGAAACTTCTGTTTTGGGTCATCAAAAGTTGCCCCCAAAATTTTCAAATTATCTACCATTTGAGAGGTAGTTATTTCCATCCCAAACATGGAAGACATCATGTGATGAAAATTGCAATAGGGATTAAGGGCCACTTATAAGGCGATTCTGGCATTGAAGTCATCCAGAACCTTCGCTCCAACCAGGATTTGTGACTCCTGGTAGAATTGATCCGTGAAGCTTGCTAAAGACTCATCTTTATGGAACTGGATTCCTTAAACTCCTGTTTGCACTTTGACATGCGCGTTAGACTCCCAAATTCCTTCATGATGGCTGCCTTTTCCTCCACATATGACCCAGCTGTCCCCCTCCATGTGGGGTAACACTAAGTTCTGACAGTCAGTGTCTAGGCAATTTATGACCATCAACGCCTTTTGACAATCACCGTAGCCATACATGGTCATATCAAACAGTTGGAAAAACGCTGGGGCGTTATCCCAATGGAATGTTTGCAACTTCGGCGTTGCCTTAAATTCCTCCAAGTTATCTCTAGAAGATTCTCTAGGTTTGGCCACTCGGCTAACTTTAAGAGTGACTTTGGGTATAATCTCTGAAATGGCAGCAAAAGCGGGCAGCATGTTCCTTGGGGTATTTAACTTCCCAAGTATTGTATGAGGACTTCTTTCCTCGGCGTTGCTCGCCACAATTGGCTCACAATCGCATTTGTGAGCTTTAAGTTCATTGACCTTTTTGATCAGTCTCTTTATATCAGCGCTGAAATTTTAAATTGAACGCAATCTGCTTCCCACTCCGTTTTCAGATATAAGACCTCTTGAACTATGTCCCCTTCTTTCTTCTTTAACAAAGTTACTTTCCCAAGTAACTCATTTCCAAAACTTGCAACATTATCAATCCCTTCCTCCATCTTGGCGACTCATTCTTCCAATGCTGTGAATTCCTGATGATCGCTGAGCTTAGGGCATTCTGATTTAAAGTTGCTAACTCCATCCACAGTTTGTGTAACTTGTCTTTGTATGACATTCTTATAAGGTCTTCAACTCAACTACACCCCTGTAGTGAGCACCAAATTGTAAAAATTTATTGGATTGGTTATTATCGGCAAACAACCCCAATAAACTTATTACTGCACAGGTTCAGTTCTTGTGCACTTCATCCGCGTTGTATATTATATGATATTAATGGTTGATATAAGTATGATGACTATTATCTGTAGTTGAATGGAATTCTTATATCTCAGCCCAACGCTCAGCCAGTATTCCCACTTAAAATACTTGAGATGTCTTGATCTAGGGCTACGTTCCCTCGTTCTGTCCAACCAGATCTTCTCTGAGATTCCCTGGTGACAGCATCTTCAGTCCAACACACAGTCGGCAGCAATCCTCAATTGTTTCTCCTTCTTCTATAGATCCCCGCTCAGATATTTACTCTTTTCCCAAAAGAGTCTCCCAATTATCACACACAGCAATAATATCCTTGAGAAGAATAGAAAAATTGAAAGCTAATAGTAATTTACTACTTAAATTATATACCGGATGAAAACTATATAACTCTGGTTTTACTATAACCTGTTTTTATTATGAGTGATTTCTAGGGAATTTATAGTGAGGATTTGGTCATCTAACCCTCAGTTGACACCTCTTTTGATGAAGCGGCAGCTGTTGCCAAAGAATCCCCCAAACTAGTCTTGGCAGCGATGGTCTAACCCAACCTGGCTAGGATTCCTTTGTTGGACATCCTTGAGACCTAAACGGAAAGAGTCAGAAAACGTGTCCCTAACATTTTCCTCTCGATCCAAGTGAATTAACCATATTTGGCTAATGACCTGCTTAGTTAATAAAACTTGTTACACTTTAAGACAGGTCACAAACCAACTGATTGATTTAAAGTTGCAGGCGGCATAACTCGCCTCACAACTTACTATTCATTCCCAATCAGTCAGTGGTGAAACCTGACTGATCCCAATTGGTACACCTGATAGTTAATCACTATCAGATGCCCTTGTTTCGTTGTCAACTCCACCTGATGTGAAAGTATTCATTCGGATCAATCCCCAATGGATATGACCTAGCGAATATCCTAAAAATCTCTGAAAATAGTTACTCCAAAATTTGGGTCCACCAATTTCCAATTCACCTCGCATTAGGGAATAATCCCCTAGCGATTCCTAGTAATATAGCAGGCTGGGAATTTGAGCAAAAATTCCAACAGTTAAGCACTGACTTCATTATAAATACTTTTGATATTTAAAAAAAAAGCTTAAAATAATATATTTTTACTTTTTTTAAAATATAAAGGAGTAAGCTGCTCTTGTCTACATTTTCAAAAAAAACTAGTAAGAGATACTTGAGTGGGGTAAATCAAGTTTTTTTCCCATAACAATAACATTATTTACTAAGATTCAATCCAGAAAAACTTTTGATAATCATACAGGAGAGATGGGCGATATCAACAAATCAAAATTAATTTGGGCTAAAGCCATATCAGGCAATGGGCAAAATGATGTGCCAAAGGGCAAGAAATTCCCTGGGGGACCGGGAACCAATGCCGCCAAGGAACCACAAACTCAGGCACCATCCAGGTTTGTGGAGTTCATTACTAAACAAAACTTGTACATGGAAATACAGTATGCCCAACCCTTATTAAAGGTAAAGCACGGGCTCTGACTCTTCCTAGGGGTTGTCATCCAACTGTGTGAGAGAAAGTAGGTGAGGAACAGGCTCCCTCTTCCCCCATGCGGTGTACATTACCACCCATACTATCCACCATAGCTGGATTAACATGAGCTTTGAAACCAAAGAAGATTCAGATGCCACTGCAAAAGACTGTGTCAAAATGCCCTCCCCAAGGACAAATGAATTGTGCACACCACGCGCACCAGATGGAACAAAGTGAACACTCTGTTCATCTTCTTTAACTTTCTCCTTACCAACTTTTACTGAAATCTAATTGATTAAGAGCTCTGAACTGGACTTACCTGATATGGAGAGATCAAACAATTTGAACTACAGCGGTTCCACCTGATGCCAAACCTGTGTACAGGTAAGGCAATAGCTGTGATCAACCCACTCCCAAAGGTGGCCAAGGACCTCACAAAATTCTTGCATAAAGCGGTGTTTCACCTCCCAGATGGAGGTGTGTCAAAGGTATTCCACGTCACACCTGAAAACGCACCACCTATCTGCAATTACTGCAGCACATTGGATCACAAGGTGCACACATGCCTGTTAAGGAGGGATATTGACCCCAGACTTCTGTAAAAACACCATGGATGAGGATAGCGAAAACTTCACCAAAATAATTGACATCACCAACGCTTTCCTCTAGGGAGAGGATGGGCAATACATTCTCATCGACCCAGTATCACCCATAGTGTGTAAAATGGTACAGAAGGATTGTAAGTGGGCAGTGTCCAAGGCTGCATCACTCGCAGCCTCCTCCATCAACCCTGGCCAAATTCAGGAGGACATAGAGGAAATTAACTGAGACAACAAATCAGAGCAGAATACCCAAGATGAAAATTTTCTCAACAATACGACTGAATTACTATGTGGTATCAATCAAGAAAATTTAGCTGGACAATGCAGCTCCACTATTGGCAAAAAAGCAGGACCCACATCTACAAATTTGACGCTGCAACCACAGAAAATAATCAGCCCACCGCATCAAACCACCATGAGCCACGAGCGGGAAAGACCAACTTAAACCCTAACAACATCAAGGCCCATGAGAAATTGGCACAGGGTTTGGGATCAGATGACAACATAAATTGGACAGGCTTAATGAAACGGAGCAAGCTATGAGATTGTGGTGTGGATTTGGGCTGGACGGCCCTCCCAATCGCTCTAGAGGCGCTGTGGGCACCTCGGTTTCAATAGGGATTTTAAACATTGCTAGAGCCAGGGCTCAATCGTCCCAAGCCAAAAAGCTGAACTTCCTTTGAAAACACCCTGTATATATCTTGACAACAAAGAAACCCATTGCTACAGGGGGAAGAGGCTCCTGGTCAGCCAGTGTCTCACCATCCCAATCAGTATGGACGTCCCATTGTGGGATGGTCATCCACAATAACAAAAATCTAAACATCACTAATCCTCTTTGTATTAGCATGGCTGCATCTTGTAAGCAACGATCACATGGCAAGAGGACACAATCTCAATAGCATGCATCTATGCTCTGTGCACCACAGCTGAGAGGAAACATTCCTCAAAACCATCCTAATACTCACCCATCCACCAGATACCATCCTTCTGGGCGACTTCTACTGCTGGGTTAACCCCAACACGTACTGATGGCCTAACCCAGGGGATACCCCCAGGCACAAAAAATTCCGTGCAATAAAGTCATCCCTTGTCCTACACAATACCCTCCCCCCAGGTCACCACTCCTCCCCACATGACCCGTCCCAACATATGTGAGGGAACGCTCATATCAATGTGCTGCATTAACTTCATCCTTGCCCTGAAAACCCACCGCTCAAACATCTCCAACTTCTTGACAAAAAAGATAACCTTCTCTGACCACCAACTCATTTTGGTGCATCTTTCACCAACCCAAAATTCCACACTGTCATCAACCTGGAGGAAGCTACACTCATAAAAAATAAAGTTGCTTAAAATTATCTGACAGGTCGAATATGAGGCCACAAATCCAAAATTTGTAACTCCATTCGTGTTGGACCCCATCAAAACCTGGGCAAAGTTCAAAGTCAAACTAATAAATAAAACTCACCATCTCGCCTTGCGCAAGTACAACGCTGACATATCCACAATCAGGTGCACCTTGGTGGAACTGGGCCACCTCAAGCTCAACACCCCAAAGTCTAGCTACAGCACCAAATGGGGGCGTAAATGGGCGGAAATATCCGCCTGCCTAAACGCCCTCATCTTTGAACACCAGCACAGAATCAAAGTTTCAATAAAGAGTAAGTTCATAAAAGATGCTGAAACATGCTTGATGTAAAACTTCCACCAATTTCACTCCCGCGGCAACCAGCCCATGTGCACACAGGTCTGCAAAAATGACGGCACCATGGCAATCAACCCATCCAAGGTCAAGGCGGAAGTAAACCGCTACTGCACTGAACTATACTGTGACACCCTAACTGACCCCCAAAGATTAAAACATTTTTACACACCGCTGGAATACAAAGCACACCGCCAGACTATAACCTCCTAAAACTAATCACACAGGAGGAGCTTGGGACACAGTCTGGGGTGCACCACGTAGGAAATGCCCAGGGCCTGATGGGATACCCTACAAATTTTACAAAAGACACTTTAAGTAAATCGCCCTCTCCTCCTGGCATCAATGAGCCAGTGCCTGCTGGAGACACGCCTCCTACCTGGTTAGCAGGACTCCTATGTCATAACACTGTTTAAAAAAGGGAAACTAACTGGAACTGGCCAACTGGTGCCCAATTTCACTCTCTAACTCTGATAAAAAAGATATTAACAAAAATTTTAACCAACAGATTAGGCACAATAGCCTCCAAAGTCCTGTCTCCCGATTAGTTTGGGTTCATACAAGGGCTTTTAGTATGGACTAATATATGCTCTGTCGCCAACATATGCCAGTCCAAAGCAACTGGAGCCCTGGTTTCTTTAAAACATGAGAAGGCATATTATCATGTTAGTTGTTCGTACCTGAAGGAATGCCTAAGCGCCTTCAAACTTCCACCAAGAATTATAAACTGGGCGATGCTCCTTACAGAATCTACATCCATGGCTGTATGCGGCCCTGGCTTTCTAACCAACAAGATAACACCACACAGAGGGCTCAAACAAGGGGATCCCCTCAGCCTACTGCTTTATAACTTCAGCATTGATCCGCTCCTTCGCGTTGCTGACTCACGCCTCATGGGCATAACCGCAAAAGGCCAACCAACAGTCAAGATACTATCCTTTGTGGATGACTATATGACAGGTATTGCTACCAAAAAATATTGCCCAAAAGCTGGAAAACACCCAGGAGGAATCTTTCATTGTGAGTAATGCGTCACACAACAAAAATAAAATGGAAATTATTCTCCTTGGAAAGTACACTAACAACTGGGACACAACACCCAAACCTCACAGACCCCCACAAAGTAAAAACCCACTCATCCTACCCTTTGCATCACCTCCTTCAACCAACCCTATCCGCCACCTTGGGATATGGATGGATACAGGGAGGTATGCCAATGAGACAATTGTAAATAACCTACTACAACGGTTTAACTGCGTTGCTTCCCTCAAGGGAATATCCCAGGACTAACTGGGCGAGTAATGGTTGCCAACTCACTCATCCTCTTGATGCTGTGGTTCCCCGCCCACACAATCTCCTTCTCACCTACGTTCATATCCTCAGTCCGCGCACTTGTCCAGGGGTGGCTGTGGCCTAGGTCCTGGCCACCTGTTTGGGTGAAAACACTCTTTGGCCCATGCTCCAGAGGAGGCATGGGCCTAATAGACTTTGAGGTCCACTCCAACTGCATATTGAGCACCTGGATAGAGTAAGTCCTAGCCCAAGATCTCCAACAACAGCACTGGTCTAGAGCGTCATGGGCCAACTTTGCGCAGGCGCTCAAATTATCCAACCCACCAACCTGACCAGCCTGCTTAAATACCTTTCAAACCACCCCAACGCAGCAGGCCCACATGGAACCCCTCTCACTTCAAACGCCACCTCCGCACCAATTGACACATGGTGGACCGTCACTCTCACAGGCACTAGTCAGGGAAGGGGAAGTTCCAAAGCTCACTTCACGCTAAGGATACCAGATGACCACCCCTAGAATAACACACACGACGTGGCCCCATTCATCATAATAATTGACTAACTGGATGCTTTAGATATCCCCTATGACTTCACAACACATAAGGCAATATGGAAGCTGACAAATCATCCGCTCCTCCAGCCAAGGGTAAGAGCTAACACCTGGCGTTGCCTCAGAAGAACCTACAGAACGGCAGATAACTCCAACTCTCTTCATGCAGTATGCGTAGTGTGTTGAGGGGATGGCACCCTGCACCACCGCCTCAAAGCATGCCCCCCATCTAGACCCATATGTCAGCAAGTTGCGCGTCTGTTAAGAACCCACAATGACCAGGAGCGTTCAATCTCCAGGAGCTTCCTCACACTCCAACTTGAATCTCCAATACCACCCACACTCCACTCCCTGAAAGTCGCCATTTCACTGTGCAAAATCCACACCATAGCACTGGATGCCTTCAAGAGAACCATGCCAACCATCCGTGGGACAATCAACAGATTCTAACTACACCTACTGGAACACTTTCAAGCCTGGCTGTACAAATACATGAGGGCTAAGCAACAACTCATTGAATCATGGTTCCCTGTATAGTTTCTTCATATGGACCCCTTACTTTACACCTGCTCCATAATAGGGGAAACCCCTTCGGAGTAAGGCATCTAACCCCCTATATCTGGCGGTTCTTGGCTGGCAACTGGGGTAGCTTGTCTACTCTGGGGTGCCTAAACCTCGCTATACTTCACCTCCCCCTATCCCATCACATAAATTAGTATTGTCCATCCCCTGGTCGGCTTTCCTCAGTAAATTAAAATTCTTAAGTGGGGTTAAACACTTATAAAGAAGACAAGATTGGCTAGTTATCTCCATACAGAAAGCAAACTTAATTTCAATGACCTAGTCAGAATCTTTGTAGTAAATTATCTGGAAATTTTACAAAATCTTAGTAAGAAAATTTATTATTTTAGAATTTAGTAACAGGAGTAAGCTATGCCATTTTTATAATGTAATTTATGTGGTTTTCCGCATAAGGTTCTGATTCTTTAAACATGTAGATTTCTAAGCTAGGTTGAATAGATTTGATAAGTTTTTAGAATTTTATTGCAACTTTACTGGTTTTTCTTTTGGGAAAAGAAAAACGCCATCTGACTTATTGCTTTTTCTAGAAAGGTTTCCATTATCATGCAAATCACTTTTTATCTATTCTGGCGTCACAACTTAATTGCTCTGGAATGGTATTGTCAAATCATGGGTAGTCTAATTTATCTATATTAAATAGAATCAGGTGTTCTTATGCCTTAATTTATCTACCCTTAATGGCTATAAAGTTAAGGGCACAGTGCTCAGTGCATATAGCAAATAAGTCACATACAAAGAAGAAGTGCTGTATTTATTTCCTCAAAAATAGAATAAATGCTATAAATTTTTATTGCATATAAAATTTAGTTTTTGGCAGAGCTTTTTAACTAAAGTATTCCACTGTATGTTTATGCCTTTCTACTCCTTAATGGAGTAAGACTGTCCAACCACAAATTATAAACATCAGTTTAAACAATCCATGATTCTTCTGTATCTTTGACGCCTCAATACTGGCTCCTTAGTTACCTTTTCAGCTACTTGAAATCCTTTTTCTCTCTTTTCCCCACTTAAAAGAACCCTTATAAATAAGTTTTGTAAGGTTAATTGCTAAGTATAATAATTCTTTTATAAACTATTATAAATATTATATTTTCCAGGAAGCTTTTTACTTCCATTTGGCCCTATAACTCCTCCTATTTTGGACAGATTAAGTTTAAGCAGATATACGATTACTCCTTTTTGAGATATAACATTACTTTAGAATGTTTCTAGATCCTGGTCAAATGTACATTATTGAATCTTCTATATCACCCTTACTTAGTAGAAATAAGTTTATATTGTAACGGATGGGTCCTTTAGCAATAAAAACAAAAAGGTTGTGTAGGAAAAACCAAGTATCTGTACAAAATATATATAACTGTTGAGATTTATTCTAATGACTTCATGCCAGCAATACGTGGTGTAAATTACCCTTGTATCATAGTCAAGATTATACTCAATCCAATGTAGAGCACCCTACTCCCAAAAAGGAGTAAACAATGAGGAACTAGGAGGCTAATTTTGTGACTTGTTATAATTATGAGGGATTTAAGATATAACTATCTTATAAATTTAATGAAACTAGTAAAACTTGGACTTATACTAGATATGTGTTGCATAAGAAGTTAGATTAAGGCAAATGAAAATTCCTTTTTATCTATTGTTGCAAGTGGATTGACCAACCATCTGTTTATAGATTAAATGCTTGATTTATATTGTACCTAATAATCAAACATATGATTCAACTAATCTAATAATTCTCTCACTTACTAGCTCATAGATTTATAGGGAGTGCTAAATTGTATTATATTGATATTGTAATTCCGCCGTGATACTTTTATTTGTTAATACTCATGATATCATATTGTTTTGCCTTACTAATGAATCTACTGAACCTTAATTTAAAAATCACCATGGCTTATGGCCTCAGTTTTCATATTGACTATTATGTTAATTTATATTTATATCCTGATTTGCCCCGCGCCAGTGAAAAATAGATAATAAAGTCCTATTGATACTATGGTCATCTTCTGGTGTCTTAATTGCAAACAGAATATTGCTACTTTTATGGATATGCCCTGATAGCTATTCATTTACTTTCTTGACTTATTTTGGATACTGCTCTTCTATTTTACTATTATATCATGCTGCTTAGAAGCCAGAAATTGCACCAATAATAAAACTTTAAAAGTAAAAAAAGCATATCTCAGCGGGATGTTATCTGGAGTGGGATCTTTTCTAATGCAGCCTGAAAAGCAGTCTTCAAATATGAAGTTTTAATATAGTGAGAGCAGAGCCACTGTAGATATCATATACTACAGTGTGCTTTTTTGGTACTTGTTAGATAAAAAGCTTTATTTCTATCAATATATTCTCTTTTTGTGAAATTTTTACTAAGGTTACTATCATAAAACAGTACCTTGTATTTTTGTGTTTACAATCTTTGCATCTAAAATATGACGCCCCTGCACTGTTTTAACATTTAATGCTCACTACATGTGAGCTCAGACTTCTTCCCTATACTCTATATTATTTAAATATGGATCCCAGTAACTCACCTGGGCCCTACCTCCAGTTTTAAACTAGCATGATCTTCTGAAGCTGAAGCGGCTGTGCATGAAGCCCAGAAAAAGTTTTCTTCCAGTATATATCAAATAATGGTAAATTGAATTTTCACATTGGCGAGATATCTAGAATCATAACTGACCATGATTGCCAAGTGAAATAATTATAAAAAGATATGGATGCTCATTGATATCTTCTTGATTTCCTAGAGGATGATAAGGGCAAAGTTGTTCACTCTGATACTGAACTGTATCATGAGATCAATTCCTTGCATATTGAATTAAAAACTCAGGAACAGAAAGTAAGGTCCCTGGTGTGTTAGATTATCATTTTGAAAAGCAGATTTTCTGTCTGCTGACTAAAAAATTGTTAATATTGAAACCATGTTTCAGGAGGAAGGCCTCCTCTTTTTCTAATAAGTTTAAAGTTTTAAAATGATAATAGAAATGATCTTTGTAGGTTCAGACAGGGCTTAATCAAGTAAACTATCTTTTGATATATTCTTTGATGAACAAAAACCCTTCTGTTGAATTGTTGACTGGATCTAGATTGCTAAATCATTTAATAATTGAAAACACTCTAAGTACAAATAAAAATTTAGGATTTGCGGCCTAGCCATTCCACTTAATAATATTTGACCTAGTTACCTGGGATCAGGGACTTTGTTGGATAAGTCAAAATTAGCTTTTAATGTCAATCGAGTTATGATCAATTTAATTTCTAATTAATAGTATGAACTGCATTGGTATGTACTACCGTTGCTCAAGAGGAGCGATGGTTTAGCCATTCTCAGAAGCGTCAGAGGAGATTCTGCCTTGATATACTTATGTTGGGAAGACACTGTCCATGAAGCTAATCTAGGTTACAGCAATTCTTATTATACTATAAGTCCTCATTGCAAACCACTGGTTAAGTGGTGATGCTAATTGAGGTGTCATGGTTGAAGGTATAAGGATATTAAAACCCTATATAATTCGCTCTAATTTTATAATAAAAACAATCCTTAGCAAATATTTTTTAAGTTTGAAATATTAAAGCTTTTTACTTTTAATACCTCTTCGTTATATTAAGTCAGGAATTACTTTTGATCAGGGAGATCAGGGCAGGAAGTCATAGTACAGCTAAATTGACAGGAGAATGCAGCCTCTAGTCTTATCTTTAGTGAGTTTATTTTTAAGAACTATCACCATATGGCTATTTGTCCTTATACAATAGGCGTTTGTAGCACCTATCTTAATTCCATATGAGGAACCAGACATCTGAAGTAGGACAAAACATTAACAGTGGCACTCATGGCTGGGATGGCAGATGGTGAACATACCAAACAGGGGAACAACCCCAGCCCTTTTTAACTACTTAGAATAATTATCAGGCTTAATGGGAACAATGAGATGATTGTTCAGATCAACTGTAATGACGTAAACAATATCACCTATCCTAATGAACCCATTTTTATGAGGAACTAGAGCGTCTAGAGCTTTGACTATTAAGAGGTTATCAAATTGGGGCAAGGGCCTGCGGACAACATAAGTAATCCCTTCTATCATCAACGACAACAAGATTTGCTTTGGGCGAGATATTTAGCTCACCACCAATTGATTGCATCTCAAATCAGACGCAATTTTACAGGGATAGAGAACATCACCTAATACTTAATCAAGCTCGTCCACCCTACCTCCAAAAATTTGCAAATAACCATAGCCTGCCATCATACGGCCATCATCAAGTTGGTCAATTTTTTTTGAAACTTCATCCAAGTGGCCCAAATTTTAAACGACTGAATGGAAGCTATCTTTGAAGAGGTCCACTCTAGCTAGGAGGCGAATTATAACTTAGCCGCTTGGGCCAATGATTGATAGTGGAATTAGTGCAAGAGCTAAATAAAAGAATGTACCCTTTCTTAAAACTTTCTTGGAGTAAGGAGGAGTTACTGAAGCTTGGGTCAACAATTAACAAAGACCGCTATAGGTTTTCAGATTTCATGATACTTAGCCATTAAGGCCAAGGGTGCAACTAAAAACAACAGTGTATTCTGTGATCAATACCAACAACTGAGAATTAACTTTACTCAATTTGATATATGATTTCACAGAAAAATTAATTACAGGTGCGCAAAGGTCGAGGGCCAACAGATGGAGAATAAGAATTTTAGGACTCTGTTGATCAGTTGAATTGCCATATCAATAATCTGAATGAAGAGGTTACCTACATTAACTAGTCAATCAATACTTTCCATGTGGAAGTGACCAATTGCAGAAAATTAATCAAGGATAAAGATAAAGCGATTTCATTCTGCAAGTACAAACAACCAACCTATATGAAGAAATTGTGAAAATGAAACTGAGAATTTAAAATCAAAATGACCAGGAAATGAGATCAATTGTCAAATTAAGTTTGGACGATGGTCAATGCCAGTTCGCTATGAATAATTTAACTGAGATTACATATAAATACTATAAGGATGGAGCCTCAGAAGTAGCTATTGGAGCTGATGATGAGCCATGTCAACAGATGCCTAGTAATATGGTTGCTAAGGCTAACCCAAGCTCATCTAACATGGTGCATTAACTCAGCGCCCTTAGACATCCAGTTCAAGACAGCAAAGAAGAAATTGTGATCACCATGAATGGGAAAATAGTAATTATAAACCTTGAAACCTGTCAGCTTTTGATAAAAATGGCAGCATAATCACTTTTGTTAAAAGATTCAAAATAACCATGTATGGGGCCAGTGATCACAACAAAGCAGATACTATTATTAACTTCTTGGATAAATGGAGTAAAAACTATTCATGTCACACTTAAATGAAACCCCTACTTATGCTGAAGTCAAAGAGACCATACACCGCGTACTTGAAGGTCTGGAAATTTTGTTGACAAGGGATTTTAAATCATTAATTTCAGCTGTAAGAAGTATGAAACGATTAAAAAATTTGAGATTAATTCTATTGTGAAGCTCAAATTCTCTTAGGCGTGAAGGTCACGATCAATTTTGATTCAAAGATTGCATTGCAACATTTCTTGCAACCCCATTAAAACTTGACGAATATTTTTTTTATCATTTTCATAAAAGCCTAATGACATCTGAGTTGGTCAATTATCTATGCCAATACTCACAGAAGTATGGCCCTCCCAATACTGGAAACATATCAGGACCTGCAGCACCTGCAGGAAACCCCTTGAAAATAACAAGAAGACTATCAGCTATCCGCCTGTTAAAACTGAGCAACCCAAAAACACCAAGGCACTATGCCCATTAAGCAAAATCATTTGCTACTATTGCAACTGTAAAGGGCAATATGCCTCCAAATTCCACCAATGTAGCGCCAATGTCGTCCTTCCAGTTAACTCTCAGAAGGAGGGAAAAGATTAAACGTAATAAAAGTGGGATGCTCTATTGTGCCAGAAACACCAGTGTCTCCTGATTAAAAAGAGTATGCCAGTGTCGCAAATTTTGCAATCTGCTATAACAGGGCTCCGTCAGTGTGCCAGGCAAAACAGTAGGAAGATTTTTTGACCCTTTCTGTTTCAGCTTCATAGGCGTACCAACCCCCTACAAGTCCACGTCCAACTCACCAACTCAGCAGACCAACAACTTCGCCTTAGTGCCATTGTCCCCTATTGAGAGTGCGATGGTTATCCTCAGCCACCTTCCTGGGCGGCCTGACCCCTTGCTCATTCTCCCTCATGACCAATCGCCAGCCCCTCTTGGGTGTGCTCTGGCAATTTCATCCCCATCCTGGGGTCCATGGCTCCCACGCTACACCATCCTCATAGCTGATGGCCATCAGCCCATTTTATCTGATGGCCAGTTGGCCAGGTTCCCATTAAAGGGGTCTCTTGTAGGGCTTAGTTATGGGAGCTGGCATCGTTGGCACTCCAGGCGCTTCACCCCGCGCCTGCCTCAGGGATCTCCTATCCCATTTTTCCTTAATCTTGTGGACTAACTACTAACAACTAATAAAATATGGGTGAAAGAGAGATCTTTATTTAAGAGGGAATGACAAAATATTTATACTTGGGCTACTGTACCCATTCAAAGCCCCCTGGAAATCCCAGCTGGGTCCTCATCCTACTGTTATCTTTCTTTGGAACTGATTCCCTCTTAAGCCTTTTTTAAAGCACCAAGTATCTTGTCGACTCATCCTCAGCACAAGTTGCCAGTCAGTATTATATAAACTACTATTATAAACTATTTTGATATCTTCTGGCATCAGTAGCTGGTACTCTGAATCATAGTTGGCGAAATTTTCCTTGCTTGATCTCATATCAGGAACCTTAGCTTTCTGCCGGAAAATCCCTAAATGACCAGACAGTTGGAATCTGGCATCAAACTAGAATTCCGCTGCAACCTAAATACTTGGAAATTACATGATTGACATCCTTAGCTTTAGTCACCGGTGCCAATCTTAGAAATAACATTAGCTATTGGGGATCTATCCCTGATACTTTGAAAGAGCTCAACCTACCCAAATGGGGAGCACCAATTGGCAAATATAACTTAATTAAATAATATCAAAATAGGCGATTAGCTGGCAATCACCCCAACTAACTGACACCCTTAATTCTATAATTATTGATAGGAATCCTTTTGGTTCTATTCCCAACAGCCAGCAATGAAGACTCATGAATGTATATGCGATGACCTGCTTTCAAAGAAGGTAAATATGCCTGAAGCAATTGAAGTAGTCATTAAGCCATATGTACAGAAAATAATTGAGTATACCGGCTGAAGAGTTGAGTAATACAGAGGATACCCTAAGTTTGAAGAGGGTGAACATAGCCATGCCTATTGATATATTTGTCACTGAATGTTTAGTACCATAAAACTTTGAAGAAAACTCTTAACTCTTTGTTTCTTTTTGTATCCATCTACTAAATTTAATTGATTTTTGTTTCTCCAATTGCACTTACATTAAATTCTGGTCAACAAAATCAAAGTTGTAGCTATTATTAATAGCAGAGCGCACGTGAATATTGTCACCACTAAGCTGGTTAGGAAGTTGAAAATTTATCCTGACAATGACTATCATCAAGAATATGGGACAGTGGCCTCAATATCATTAAGAGCAAAGGAGCATACAGTGCCTTGCCGCTTCAGTTTAGTGCATTGGTAGTAGCAGCACCCATGATAGTGCTCCCAAACACCAATTACGATATATTATTAATAACCAGCTTTCTGAGGACCTATGAAATTTTTGTGTTTTTAAAAAACACCTTGACGATATTGGGACAAACACTCCCAATTTATTAGTGTCACGCTATTACTAAGCCCACCAGATTTTGTCAAAATTTAATAATATATTTTATGCCAATGGTATAATAACAATTGAATACACTCAAAGAGCAAATCAAAGCCAATTATTGCGACTGCCATAAATGAAAATTGAGGGATACCACTAAGGGTGAACAAGGACGCGACTATAGCTCCAGGCCATCAACTGGTTATGAGTACTGAATTATACTGGACATCCCAGAAGGATTATACATGGAAGTTCAACCGCCTTAAAATCATTCTTTGGTGAAACTTAATGTAGCACCTGTATTTATATACCAGGTCACAGTGAAATTGATGTCATATTGGCAAATTTAACCATCTGATATTAAAGTCATTAAGTATCAAGTTGTCGCCTTTGTGCATCTAGTGCCAAAATATAATTTATAATTTTGGATGTCAAATATGACAATTAACCCAAGTTTGGATTACTAACTGAGGGCATAAGGTGCATGATGTAATTCTCCAAGAATTTCTTACTGGATTATTGAAGCAATAAAAAGATGAAGCCCTGAAATTATTTGAATGATACTCCAGAAGATTTACAAAAGAAATCAGTACCCAGATTGTTCAAAAAGGAGTACAACATTTTGTCAATACTGAGGACCACACGCTCATTAAAATGAGGCCAATCAGTAATTCCTGAGCTAGTGATGAAGTAGTCAGGGAAGAGTTGTACAAGTCACTGAAGAGTGGAATGATCAAGCATATTAAAAGCCCGTGGTCCAGCCCAGTGTTAGTCATGAAGAAAAAAGATGGCATCAACCGCGTTGTAGCTTAATTATTGTTGCCTCAATGTCATTACAAAAAAGGATTCGTACCTGTTGCCCATGAATTGACTACGCTTTTGAAAGTTCCTATTATTATACTGGAGAAATCTTCTGAAGATGTAATCACTATCAATGATCAAGGCGGTTGGGTTGTGAATCAAGTTTATGATGAGTTTCTTCATCTATGTTTATGGAATGGAAAGAAAAAATAAGGAAAAATATATAATGAAAATAATAATAAAAATTTAAAAAATGAAAAACAGTAACAATGTATGAATGAACAACTTTTAATCAATATTTTTGGAAGCTTTGTTATCATTAAGCTGGATACCTTTTCAACCTGAGGGTGATTTAATGAGCTTACATGAGTGTAGCCTGAAGAAGAGTTATGGGGGAAGAAAGGCAAATTTTTTATAAGTCCAGACTGTAGAGACCCTGCAGAAGATGTGCTAAACCTAATAAGACTTGGCACCTGCCGTGTTGGCCTGGCTGACTAAGGAAGGGCAATCAAATCATAAGACGTGATCATTGGAATGGACTTTGGAACAGGCAAGAGAGGTTACACTCAGGAGAGAAAGCTGTGGAAGTGGTGTACAATTGGCAAGAAGACATAATTCCTGAATTATCAATAATGCGCCAAATGGAGGAATTGAACCTTTGTAAGACTAGCCTATCTGGGCAGAAAGGCTGTAGATAGCAATTGTACTTTGAGAATTGTGAGAATTTGGACATTTTGATCAAAAAGGAAAGTAATCATCCGCTTATATACAATCAAGGTGTGGAATTGTTGAATGTTTGACTGATTCTTAATCATCAGATCAGTGATTAATGATTAAAAAAAATTTTAAGTACAGCGAAACTTAGGATTTGGGGCCTAGAAGTTCCACTTAGTCATATTCAACTTAGCTAACCAGGGTTGGGGGCTTTGTTTATTTAGTTGAAATTAGCTTTCAATGTCGATCAGGTTACAATTGAATTAATTGCTAAAAGTGGTACAAACTGCCTTAGTATGTGCTACCGTTGCTCAAGAGGAGTGATGGGTTATCCATTTCAGACGCGTCAGAGGAGATGCTGTCTTGAGATAATTATGTTAGGAAGACATTGTCCATTAGGATGAGCTGAGTTATAATAGGACGCCTAATGTACTGTAGACCCACATTGCAAACTGCTGTTTAAGTGGTGATTTAAGTTGAGGTGTCATGGGTAAAGGTGTGGAGAACATTGAACTCTATATAATCCGCTCTTATTTTATAATAAAATACATTTTTTAAAAATACAATCTCTTGATAATTTTAAAATACACAAGCTTTTTACATTTAATTCTTTTTGTTGTATTAAGTCAGGAAATTTTGTGATCAGAAAGATCAGGGCATGAAGCATTGTACAAGTAAATTGACAGAAGAATGCAGCCTCTAGTCTGAACTTTAAGAAGGTTATACCTTAAGAACTATTACCAATTTGGCCTATTGTCCTCATTCAATAGGCGTTTGAAACTCCAACTTTCATACCAGACTAAGAATCGGACACTTGGGTAGGCTAAAATTTCAACACCTTCCAATGGAACATGATAAAGAGGGTGATGAGGCAAGGGTTACGCTTAACTTGCCTATGGTTTTTTACATCCACTTTGGGCGTTAGAGCTTATGCACACACAGAAACTCCAGTGGCTCCTCCTCCTCAGCATTCAGCTTCAATAATATGCGAGACTCACATACAACCTATATGCACAACCGCTGCTAATCCTAATCTTGTTCCTCAGCCTCTTCCAACCTGGCTGCTATGGTGGCTCAAAGCCTTTCTGCTCCTCCTCCTCATCTTTGTGACATGGGAAAATTATATATTAACAACGCAGGCCCATTGGCCCTGCAGCCATGAAAATCATTTTCAATTTACCTACTTACTTACCTAGTTTTAACAATAAAGAATTCGTGAACAATTTTATGAGATTAATATGGGCAAAGTGACCAAGAGCACTATTTTGGCAACAGTAATGAACTCTCAGACTCTTAAGGTCAGGGATAAAATTAAGCCAAAGCTAGAAAAAGAAGGTCAGTATGTCCTACCTTGATGCCAAGGACTTCTTATCAAGGAGTTGGCGGTTCAAGAAGGATGATCACTTGGAAAACGAAATTCCTCAATATCTTTTTTAATAAGGATGAAACTGTAAAAGCCTTTTCAGAGTGCTTCTATGTGGAGGCGCATACACTATATGGGAATAAATTCATTAATGACTTCAATTCTCAGATCGCTTTTCACCATGTCTGTGAGCCCTACAAGGAGTTTTATCATAATATAATACCAGTTTTAAATGAGCAGCATGATATCAAGCATATGGTAGTTGTCTCTGACAATGCACCTCCACTTATGAGGCGCCCAACAAAAGTCATCGAGAGCTTTTTAACCCCCAAAAAGTAGTCCAAATTCCCAAAGAAAATGTAATCTGCCTTATAAATCTCGTTCCTATAAGCTGATATAAGTCAGATCATATGTCATATTTGCAAAAAAAAAACTATAGCATTATGATAATTGTAGCCCTAGACTGATTTTTTGTACTAAGTTTTATTCTGTGAGACATGTTGATAGATTTTTAAGTAAAAGACAGGGCAAAGTATAACTGGTGTTTTTTAAATCCGTTTATTAAAAAATTTAATAAAAAAAGAAATGATAGAAACCACCTTCCCTCTGACTGAAGGACAATTATACGCCCCGCCATTGATATTTAATCAAGTTATATTGTATAATATAATTGGGTTTATCACACACTCACAAAAGGAATACAAAGCTAAGTTGGTTTAGAAAGTAGTAGAGAAATCTTACATTCAACAGCTATAACAACAAGAGCTTCTGGACTCTCAGTAAGATCACATTTTTTGATGTAGGCCAAGTGGCTATACCCATTTTTGATTTAATTTGGCCCTCAGTTAAGCAAAGACATTCAAAATTATATAAGGCAAGTGGACATGAAAAATGCTACACAGTAAAATCCTAATGCTTATTTTCTGAGTGTATTTATATTATTAAAGTAAATAAGCTCAAAGTCAGAGCAATTTTAGACAATATGGTACCAAATTAATATTATGCTCACTATACTTGTGAAAAAACTGACCTTACTCCAGATATAAATAATTGAATAGTCTATTTTATTGTAGGCCCTCAGACCACAAACTCTGAAGGATCATACATTGTATTGCCGCTGCTTTTTAGCTCACTTATAATATTTTCTCCTGACATAGTTTTCCAAAATCAAAATTATGATGTTTTATTGGGACTTCATTTATTAGAACTTATCAATTCATAGACAATTTTGAAATAGAATTTTAAACATATCTGGGCAAGTGCTTCCAATGTTTTATATCTGGAAGCATGATGCCTCTGCACCTCAAAATCTGGGGTTTTTAAACTCACTTTCAAGAATAAAATATTGGTGATTAGCTAAAGTAAATTTGTGGATATACCCAGATTTTATATAACCAGATTTAAAATTTAAGTTATTAAGTTTTTTATATAATTTGAAGGCTGGTCTGTAAGGACCTGAGGAGCCCAAGCTTGCTCTGTTTACTGGTATGTTTTTTATCAGCCACCATAGGAGCCAAGAAACTGCTGTGAGTGTGGGCTTAAAAGACCTCTAGCTGACAAATGGAGTGTCATCTTTGCAGCAGCACTGATATTGCCTGGATGGCACCATGGTGATCAAAAATTCTTGAATATGGCAAAAATAAAAACGGTAGGAGAAAAAAATTATTATAAAAACGTAACCTAGAGAACAAACCAGCCAGTACTCTCACAAGTAAGGGCACTGACCTTTAAAAAGAGTAGGGGTATTATGGTTTGCGGCGCTCTTCTTGGGTTCTGTGGCTCTTGGGTCAACATCTTCTCCAGCTGCAGGTTCTTGGGTTTGCGCTTAAGAGGGGAGGGTTGGTTTATGAGATTTTGCTAGAACTGATGTTGGGGAGTTGATAAGGCACGCCATGATTGTCTGCTTCTTAATTAATATATTATGAAAATTTTGGAAATTTTTCTAAATTGAGGCGTGCTCCATCTTTGGAGATCCAACACTCAATTAAAAGCAAAGCCCTAAATCCATTGGAAAGAGATATTAGGGAAGTGAAAAAAGGAAGGGTAAAATTAGGATCAAAATTTTCTGATTACTCAGAAAAATCAAATTGTCAAATCTGGGACATTGTAAAACCATCATTTTTTAAAAAAGCCTTATTTTTAGGAAAATGGGTGGCAGTATTGAGGGACTTACCCAAAGTACTTCTAGCAATTTAATATAGTTGACATTTCTCTCTACAGAGGAGCTTAATCTTGTCAACCTACCAAGCACTAGATAGTGGAGTATTATGTGGGTGCAAATATGTGATTTTCTTAAAGTAAAAAGTGGATTTTTCTGCCTGAAAAGGGGTAGGAGTCCCCACCTGGCTTTTTGCCCTCAGTGTAAAGCCTTACAGGGTCCCCAAATGGCTATATAATTATCATTCACTATAGCTCCACCGCTATCTCTTAGTAGAATTCTGGTCACTAGGGCAAAACTCTAGATGGAAAAGAGGTCTTCATCAAAGCACATCTCTTATAAAGAACATCAATATCTCTAGACATCGCCAGGCAATCTCTACTAAAACTAGGCGAAAATTGGGTTACAAGCAAGTATCCCTTTATAATTAAAATTTGGGTTATTTATAGCTTTGGAAAAAGTCCAGGATTGAGTAGGGTATGGATATTTCCATAACAATGCGGCAGAATGTGGAAAATTCTGGCAGATATGATTCTTACTGATCTATATGGCAGATTCAGGTTATCTCCAAATTTCAAGACCTTTATTAGATAAATTGGCGAATTCAGGAGAGGTTTGGGATTTAAATTGCTTTTGTGGAGTTCATTGTTTATTATAATTTATTTAAATTTCATAGCAGTGGAACTCCATTGATCAAGTTGCAAATTATTTAGCGTTTTAACTTCATCCAAACTAGCATGAATCCCATCATTCCTGACAACACCTCTCAAGATCCTTCTAATGAGGGGCATAACCTTGGAAAAATCTAGCGTGAACTTGGTTTACAATGGAGCACAATTTAACTGAGTTAATTGACTACGCCATTCCTTGATGATAAATCACTTGACCAAGGTTTTTACCATATTGTATCAAGTTTTTGAACCTGACCCTAAGCTGGTGATGTAAACAGGACCAGATCCCCTAGCTGTTACTCAGGAAAAACCGGTTTCTGAGTGTTGCTCAAATCCATTTCTCACTTACTTATAATTACAAAAGTCTTGGCAGCTGAATTTTGTAGTTGATACCCTTCATCCACCAGCCTTCACATTGTTAGATCATCTGGCTCCAGCTTGGAGGTTTCAATAATGGATTGAACACTTGAGGGTAAGATTGGCTCTCAGCCATATAGAGTTTAAAAAGGTTACATCTGATATCTAGATGGTAGCTCACTAGGTATGCTAATAGAGATGCTGGAATGTATTCGTTCTGCCTAGATGGATCTGATTAAGTCATTTCCTGGAGAATGGCGATTGAAGTTCCATTCTCTTATTCCACTGCTCCATTGGTAGCGGGATGATATGGGGAATTAAAGGGATTATAAGTGCCCATCAACTAATTAAGGTTAGCAATTACTTGAAATATGAAGTTGGTGCCATCATTAAATAGTGCCTTTGGGCTGCTGTTTTGGGAGAAATCTGTTTAAGTAAAAAGAAGGAGGTTGCTTTAGAAGTGGGCGAGGCAACTGTGATGGCTTCAACCCATTTTGTGAAGTGATTGACAGCTAGTATGATATACCAAAGGCCATAGGTCGCCATAGTAGTGGACCAATAACTTCAATACTGTTGGTAGCAAATAGGGAAGTAGGACTCACTACCTAATATTATTGCTTCATATTGGTAGGTTTCTGGCTATCACAAATAGGACAATGATCAATGAAATCTTGAAATGACTCAATCATATCTTCCCAGTAATTTCACTTTTGTAGCCACTGATGGGTTTTCCTTGCAGTGTAATGGCCTACAGTCACATGGGCCTCCAAGGCGGTTTTTGTTCTTACTGACGGTCATACATAAAGCAGCCAGAAGTTTCCAACCTTTTATAGTAAACTTTTACAATCTGAGTCCTCTTGGTCATGTTCAAAACGTTGCTCAACATCTGGAGACACTTGGTTCCATTTCTCAGGGTTAGCAATTTGTTCATAGATTTTATCTTCCCTTAGAGGCATAGAGAGTCCATATGGGTAGTCGTGACGATCTGCCAGCGTTTTGATGAATCATTCTGGCATAGAAAGCAATAGAATAGTATAAAGCTGGAGTTTGAGTGCCATTGGGCCAGCCGTCTGCCCGAATCCTTCATCTGTTGAGCCATTATAGAGAGGCATGGTTTATAACCAATGTAAAATGATTCCCATACAATAAAAGACAAAAATGCTTAATGGTAAGCCAGAAAACTAGGCATTTGAGCTCAGTAATGCTGTAATTCCACTCTAACCAAGTTATAATTTACTGAAGTATATTATAAAATGATCAACTTGATTTTCATCAATTTTTTCCAGAATGGCCCCAACTGCCACGTCGTTAGTGTCAAAAAATACCATGTATATCAAATTTGGGATGTGTCAAAGCAGGAGCGGTCAAAAGAGCTTTCCTTGAGACTTCAAAAAGTTTGTTGTTGAGTTTTCCCCATTTCAATGTAGCCTATTTGTGGAGCAGATATATTAGCAGTTCATCAATCCTGGAAAAATGGGGAATAAATGATCAATAATAGCTGACCATCTTGAGGGAAACCTGATTATGGCGTAAGCTGGATGGTCAAGTCGCCTTCTTAATTGTAACCACTTTTTGGTAATGGTGATATCTCTTCCTGGGTAACTTTATTTCTGAGGTATTCCATGTTAGTTTAAGAAAATGTCATTTAAGAGGTTTTAGATTTAGTGAAGCATTGCGGAAATGTAAAATAATTTCCTTCAAGTAAGGGACTTTTGGTCAAAAGTGTAAGAGAACACAATTACTAATCTAGGTAAACTAACACACATGACATCTAAGTCCCCTAACTGGCCATCCATTGCCCTTTATAAAGTGGCAGGGCGTTGCATTGCCATTTGAGAATTCATATAAATTTGAATAACCCCTCACTTGGTATAAGGGCACATTTTTTTAATCCTCTGGAGTAAGCTCAATCTTCCACTAACCACTAGTGAGATCCACTACAGAGAAAATCTTGGAACCAGCCAGGAGTAGTTAAAATCATTCTGTGTTAACGGATTATTCCTTTCAAATGATGGCATTTAGCTGGCAATAATCCTTTAACACCCAATGTTTACCATCCTTCTTTTGTTTAAGTAACAAAGGCAAGGCCCATTGGCCTTGCAAGATCTTAAGTAATCCAGCGTCCAGGATTTACTTCAGTTCCTTCGTCACTTGAGCTTTTTCAACCTTATATTTCTGGTAGAGTTGATCATGGATTGGAGGATAGTTACCCTTATGCACTCTATACTTTACAACAATCGTTATCTTAAAGTCATCTAAACCTTTTTAGAATATGCCAGCATACTTTTCTATAAAAGCATCTGATTGATTCTGCTACTCAGAGGTATGGGTGTCACCTATCTTTACTTATAATTAGGAGATGGTAGTGTCCTCATGGATCGCTAAATCATGTATATTTCTGCACCTGCATATGGTTTTAACTAAATCAGCTGGTAGACTCATAACTTATGCAAAACTTTTGGTATGAGATTTTTTATAGGGCAACTAGTGAAATTAGCCATCAAAATTTTTAGGGGTCCCCAATAATCAGGATCTAGCACCCAGGGCAGGTAAGAGGCTCACAAATGGCCATATGAGAGTATCCAATAATTATTAACAAGTGATCCAAAGGAATGGTAACTTGAATCCACGTGTTCACAGTATTTGAGATTTTAGCAGTATAGCTACTCAGATGGAGTATACGGGCATCCCTTATTGAGCCAAAGCACTGGAAGGAGATATTTTGGTTTTTGGCCCAACCACTTAGTACTCAAGACTCACAATAAAATTTAAATGTTCTGGTAAACGACTCCCAGCTTTCTTCTTTCTTTCTCTTTAGAGGCATCTTTAATAACTAGGGGGAACGCGATATTCTAGAATAGAAAAATACAAGACCTTATGGCTGATTCTAAGTGTTAATTCAATAAGGTATTGTGTGCCTATTTGAAGGTCATAACCGTCATTCTCTAGCACAATCGCCAGGGCTGAAAAAATCATGGATTTAAACCAAAGCATCAAGTTGGAGTAGGCTTCTAGAGATCAGGTCTGATGAGGCCCCACTGTCCAATAATATAAGGTGTGGTTTAGATCTGGCGCAATTTTTATCCATTTCACCCATTTGAGAAAAAAATGACGTTAACTATCGATCTTATATCAACTATAAAGATATTTTTACCTTATGGCCAAATAAATCAACATGGGTAACCTCAGTGCGTAAATAGGGGATTGAGACAATAGAATTTCCTGGTGGAAGTGGTCCAGAAAAAGCAGAGCAGGAGGAAGATATACTTTTTTGTCTAAAAAACAACAATTCCTTAAAAAGTCACTTCATCAGGTTTGAATAAGACTTTAAGTTTAGAGTGGGAAGCAATATATATGTGAGATGAGGCGTATAGACATCAGATGATGGTGCCTTGCGAACTAAGTTAGCTCTGCGTTTCCCGCTTCATCAGCCTTTTTCTTCCAATAGGAATCCTCCTGATGACCTAAGATTCCACAATAAGAGCAATGGTCGCGTTGAGATTTAGATCTTTGTAATTATCCAGATGCATGGATGCGAGGCCAGATTCCCTTGTTAGGTGTTTGATGCACCTCTGTCTCAGGAAACTCCATGATAGATTCTTTATATCAAGAATTAATTTTAACATCTTATTAACATTCTGGAAGTGTATTATGATAGGCTTACTGTGTTAAAATGCGTAGAGTATGGGGCTATGGCATTGTCCAAATTAATCAATTTAAGGATGCAAGGACCTGAGCTTCACTATGATATTGCTCAGCAAACTCAATATCTGTTTTTCCATGTCTAGGGCGGATCCGCATGAATGACTGTCTATAGTTAGAAAGGGAGATATTACTTCCAAATCCTTTGATAAAGACGTCATTTAGCTCTGCCCAAGTAGTACACTCTTTAAAACTATGGAATCATAAGCTCTTAAACCTTACTATCAAGATAGGTTTGTATGAGCTGGTACCTTTGGCGATCTATGGCATGTTCCATCACATTTTCATAATATAAAGTTATATTTGGATGATTTTGAGCCTAGGCACATACTTCTATAAAGGTGGTTTTGAATTATCCAAAAGGTTCAGAGAGAGCATGGATAGCTGGAGAAGGATGTTGGTTAGACTCTGTTGGCTCAGTGGTTCCTAGGTCAGTTTTTGGGATGTCCTTATCTTTGATGAAGGAAGTTATCTATATTATCCTTGAGGATGGTGTAGCAGGTGTTAATATGATTATGTGAGGCTTTGGTAACCAGGAGTCAGTTTATGTTTCTAATCTTGCGGACTGGCTTGCTACTTTGGATGATAGGGTATCTTGTTTAGCCTCCATTGTTTAAAATTTACATACATCTGATTGAGTTTATTGTTCACTTGGGTTTGATTGGGTTTCTGTGAGGCGTCCAAATGAGAACAGGTTTGGTTTAGGTAAATGAATTTGTTATACAATCAGATCATGCTTATAAGTTTGTCAAGAAAATCTCCTTCAATACTCATCTATGTTCCTCAAGGCACCTGTAACAGCTGTACAAGGGTTTTTATTTGAGCTTCGTGTTTTACATCAAAAGATGGTCTAATAGGTGAAGAGTCTTAGTGGGTCTGCAAAAATTTTCAGGCCTTGGGAGCCCTTGCCCTCCTTCAAAGCCAGCAGCACTTGGTGGTCCTCATTGGATAATAACTTCCTAAACCATCATCATGGCAGTCCTTTCACTCAATTTGCTAATCTGGGTAGCTAAGGCTATAAATTAAGAATAAGTGGTCTATTGATTCTTAAAAATTTATCTAATAAGTTCTGTTAAAGCGCGTTCCACTCATCAGTCCAAGTTGGCGGTGGCATGGGCCATCCGCTGATTGAGTTCACCATGTAGGTAATGGATAAATCCATTGTCAACTTGGGCCAAGTGGTTTTTAACCTCATTGATATCCATTTTCTATTCAGAATGGCTTTGAAATTATCCCAATTAAAGTCAGATGTGGTTTTTTTAAAAAAAGCTGAGCATGATTTGCTGTTAAAGTCCAAGTTACCATTGGATTTCCATGTGATGTGACCATATAATTGCTTCTAATGGTTTAATGGTGGGGTAATGATAAACGGATAAAGGTTTCAGTTTAAGCCACCCCTACTTCAGTACTATGAAGGCTGGGTGAGGAATACTGATGTTGTAAACTTAGAGAAATTCAAGGGGCGCAACTGTGACTGGATTTCCCTCCAGGGGTGATACTTCCAGACAGTAAAACTGTAATAATATCATCTACTTATTAATCCTAGATTTTTTAAAGTGAGCATCAGGGGCTGAAATAGTCAGGGCTATTGTCAAACTAAATTCAAGCTCTCAAGTGCTTGGAAGGGGCTTATCTTGATTTTTGAAAAGTGACCCATCTGGTTAAGCTTGTATTCTCCTCCAAATTGATAGTGCTGTTGTCACTAGGATCATTCATGTGAATATATAACTTCACCAGGTAGCCTCAGATGGGATCTTGCAGGGTCACTAGTATTGAGTTTTTTGTTATAATAGAAAGTTGAGTCCCCTGAAGGCTATGCAATTATAGGTCAGTATAGCTCCAGCGTTATATCCTAGTAGACTTCTGGTCATTAGGGAAAATCTTTTGACGGAAAAGAGGTCTTTGTTAAAATAAATCTCTGCTAGAGTGCAGTCAATATCTCTAGACAAAACTATTCAGTCTCTCGTAAACAAGTCAAAAATTGAGGCTACAAAATGAGTATCTCTTTATTTGTTAAAATTCAGGAATGGTTATATGTTTGTAGAAGTCTGGGATCAAGTAGTGCATGGCGATTTCTGGAATGATGCAGTATAGTGCATAGTATTCTGGAAGACATTATCTAGCCAATCAATATAGCAGATTTAGATTATCCCTGAATGGGAAAATCTAATTCAAATAATCTTGAAGGGTCAGGAGGGATTTGGGATTTTAATAGCTCCTTTTGAAATTACTTGTTCATTGTAATTTTGGTAGCTTCCAGAGTAGTAGAGCTCCATTGATTTAGTTTAAGATTTATCTTAAATTCAAACTTTATCCAAACTAGCGCAAATCCCATCATTCCCAAAATAA
>JAKSZP010007135.1:0-57596 GCA_022478985.1 Massospora cicadina | reverse complement strand
TAAAGGCCTGTTTTTCCCTGTGTAGACTTTGCTTTGATCCAAATTAAGCTAAAAGAGCCACCTTCACCTCTGCCAAGGTGTATAAAAGGCTCAAGTTAGGGACTATCATCTCTTGCGCTAGATGGCTTAAACAAGATAGGATGTGTCAAACTTTTTTCTTGTCTGTTGCGCCATCCATAGCAGCTTTGTAAACGTACAAGAAGTTAGCAATGCTTCCTTCACCAGTAGTGAACTTTCTTAAGGGGGAGTTGTAAGGGCGCTGTTCAAGATCCTTAAGGCGGGATAAAGCGTTTGATAGTTGTTTTTTAATAGTTACTATTTATGTCATACTGGGATCCCCTGTAGTATGCACCATTTTTTAGGAATCCAGGTTTCTTGTGCTCACTGGTGCTACGCCGCTGGATCCCACAAAGGGTTTAATAAAATAAATAATAAGCGCTACTATAAAATGTGAATTTTATATTTTTTATTAGGAGCATGGGGTAAAAAAACCACTTTATTCCAATATTTGACCAATCAGTATTTAAACTGTTTTGAGGGTCAGGGGGAATTTGAGGATAGGTTCAGAATAGCTTAGATGCTTCTGAATTAGATAATATGGTATACGCTCCTATCAGATCTTGGGAAAAGTGAGTTAATTTTTTGACAAAATGATAGTTGGGGTTTTGGGGCAGAATGTACCCATGTGGTAATTTTTTGATGTATATTAACCAATCATCACTTGATAAAATGCTTTCACCTTGGGGGACCCCTGCCACGCCTATAAATGGGGGTGGTCCCCGCATAGGTATTTTGAAGGACCTGATGGTGGTTGGGGGCGTACCTTCTGATGGTCACCTCACAGTCTGTCGCATGGTCAGAGTAATCTGATCACTTTATTTTACATTTATTGCCCATGTAAATTTCAAATGGTGTTACCCTAATTAATGGGGTTTCACTGAGAATTAGCTAGGGTCTTTTGGCAGATATCCTTGAAATCATCATTATTCTTATTTAAATCGCTTTCTGGTTCATTACAAACTCTTAAATGGCTGACATTTCCCCATTTAGGCAAATTTTGACCCAAGACATTCTTCCTCTGCAACTGAGCGGGCAAATGTCTGACAAAAGCTGGTAAGCACAACATAGTGTTTGACTGCAGGAGGCTATGGTCAGCTGAGAGGACAGGAGCTTCATATGGTGCTGAGATTGATGATATTTTATTGATTATAATAAAGTATAACTAAATAATAATAGGAATATATTCTGGTGAAAAAGTACTTATATCTAAAATAAGACAGTACTTTTTATAGTACTGTTAAAAAGTAAAATAGAATTATCATTCATTGGGTTTGGCAATGAGTGATTCTTGTTTATTATTGAGTCTCCACGTGGTTTGTCCTTCATCACGTCCCACCTTGAAGGTCAGCTGAGCTTCTTGATCTCCCAATTATAGTTTCATAGCTTAAGTTATATCAGTATCAACCTTAAGTAGGAGCTCTTTTCAATAACCAGGTCTAGAGGTCCAACTTGCTAGCTTCCAGAATGATCAGCTGATAAAGATATAAGGAGCTTTGGGCCACAGGTGCTGGAAACATGTGAATGTGGTCCTGGAATTAGGTAAAATATGTGATTGTTATTGAATTGAATATCAGACAAATTTTGATAAAACAGGTAATACTATGAACTCTAAACTTAAATTGATGATTACGCTCAAACTTTAAAATTGGGACTTATGGGACCATTTGTGTATCTTGAAGGTCAAGTCCCGCACAGCAGCATACGTTGACCTTCTCTCCATGACAAGGCTTACACCTTGCATAGAGACAATTCTGAGATCCTTACTAATCAGAGTCAGCCTGTTAGAGTAAGGTTTCAGCGTAAAGGCCAATAGGAATAATGATAAGCATGTTAACCAATTAGTTTGCATGCTGGTGCAAGGAAAAATAGTAATAAATATTAAAAGGCGATACAAATACCAGGCCCTCTGACCACAATAATCAGAATAGTAAGGATTCAAGTTGCATTAATGAGGAATAAGGATTTAAGCTTCTGGCATAATTATTAGTATCCACCTGATATAAGCAAAGCATGGCCTCAGCCCATGTATGTTTGATCAAACCCTTATATTTAACTATTTTAAAAATTTAAAATTAAGTAGATATAACTATATACTGATGGTTGGTCACACCAATTACAACATACTCTTTTAATTAAATGGGATGTTACATCTAATTGAACAACAAGGATTTGAGCTCTAATTCAAATAAAATTTTACCAAATTATTGCAATTCTTTTTTTCAATTTACAACTCAAAGGTAGACTTACTCATGATATGTTATAACTAAGATGGTAGTTTGAATCTGTTGACCAATAAGTCTAGGTTATACAATGAGATGACTATTCTTTTGTTGGAATTCTAGTATGACCAAATCATCTAACACAATTAGATTATAAAATATCTGCTATCCGCTAGATGGGACCCTTAGTGGCTGTGAGTTATTATAGGAGATATAAACTTTTGTTTGTTGTTATTCATTTTGGAATGTTTACCAATCCGCTGGGATTTAATTCTGTCAGATCAATAACGTTTTATTTGGGAGAATCCCCAACAATGTATTTATATATGGTTTAATTACTGATTATAAATTTTGATACTCTAAATGTTTTCATTTATTGTGGGGAAGGCTGACCAGGAGATGGACAATTCCAATAAGACATTAAAGAAAATGAAACAAAGTATTAGGAGGGCACCCCAGAGAAGCTAATGCTGTCTCCTGTTGCCAGCGAGAACGCCACTACTGGGAGGGCGGGGGTGGAGCCTGCGATGGCATCCAAGACAATCGTGTGGATAGTCCACATGGCGATTGCAACCATCGAGGCATGGAGGGAGGGTGAAAGGGGGGAGACCATCGATAAAGCAAATAGATCCCTAGACAAACTGAAGGGATGGGCTTGATCCTGGCAAAGCAGACGTTGCACCTCATGCCATATTGCTTTAGATGTAGGGCACTTCTCCAGGCGGTGAAACAGCGTTCCATACTGGCCACACATGACACAGGATGAGTGTAAAGCGTTAGAGCGCTTGGCAGTATGGTACACGCGCCTCAAGCAGCGCCACACATGGGAATGGATATGAGGCTGCAGAAGAGGGTGGTGGGCGTATTTCCAAATTGTTTTCTGGGTAACAAGGGAGTAAGGGATGTCCATCATGTCCAAGAAGTCCACCCTGGACAAGATATGGGGCCTCGCGGGTAACAAGCCATCCAGAATGGGTAGTCCCTGTACCTCCTGTGTGCACTGAGGAGAGGGGAGCCCCCTCTGAGCAGTGTGTCCACAAATACAAATTTTTCACTCAGCGCACCGCATGAAGAGGAGGATTCGTTTAAAGTTGGGTGCAGTTTCCATGGGGACCTGCGGCCAAAGGATGGGAAGCCAGATATTTCATCAAAGAGTGAGGGTGTAACAGATTGGTAAGGCTCAGGGCGCGGAAGAAGTTGGAGCGGGCTGCGCGGGACCAGTGTTGGTCTGGAAATGTAGGGATGGTAACAGCAGCGATCCAGGTGCCCAGGATCTTTGCGGCATGGGCCTCAAAGTTGAGCAGGCCCATGCCCCAATATGGCGAGGGCCAAACATGACCTCTAGTCACGCTGGCGGTGGGTGGCCCGACCAAAGCCACCCTTGCAGAAGGGCATACAGTGACTTAAAGAAACCTGGGGAGAAGGCGATGGCGTGGGCCTCAAACCAATTTTTGGAGAGGAGCATAGAGTTGGCTAGTACAATCCTGCCGGTAAGGGAAGTAGGGTGGGCTATGAGGGAGGCGATGCGTTTTTTCACGTTGTCCAGAATATGGTTTTCCATCACTGTTGAGGCATACCCGCCTGCCTCCACCACACCCCAAATGGCGGACTGGCCCAACGGTAGGGCGTGGCACAAAGGGTAGTACAAGTGGGGCGGTGTGGGTTGGGAAGGGTAAACAAGCGCATGTGCCAGCAGATGGGGTGGACTGGAAACAGGGCGCTTAGGCCCAGCGGGTTTGACACCGACCAAGGAGAATGATTTTGGTTTTGGAGGCGTTGAGTGCAGCATTACTTATCCTGGAGTAAACCTGGATAAGAGCTTCAAGCATGCGTGCATCAAGATTGTTAGACACCCCAACCACACAGTCATCAGCAAACGCCAACATTTTGACTGGGGCTTGGCCTTGCACGTGGACCCCAGTAAGGCAGGCATTCACTTTGTAAAGAAGTGGGTCAAGGCTGAAGTTATATAAGAGTGGCTTTAGAGGGTCTCCTTGGCGTAGTCCCCTTTGAGGGCGTACTATATCCGTGAGAAAGCCAGGGCCATGCACAGCCATTGTGGCGGATTCTGTCAGCAGCATCACCTAATTGATGAAGCGAGGGGGTAGGCGGAATTGGTGGAGGCAGGCCCTGAGGTAATCCCAGTTAACTCTATCATAGGCCTTCTGTTAGTCTAAAAATACAAGTGCACCAGAGGCCGTGGACTGACAGGCGTTGGCCACAGTGTGCACGCTGTCCCAAATCGACCTTCTGGGTATGAAACCGAACTGTTCTGGGGAGATGATAGCAGAGGCAACAATACCTAGACAGTTAGCCATGATTCTAGTAGAAATTTTAGTATTAGTGTTGGTTAAAGAAATGGGGCGCCAGTTGGCCAAGTCTAGCTTATCCCCTTTTTTTTAAAGCGTAATGGTGTAGGCCTCTTGCCCTCCTGGTATGAGGCGCGTTTCCAAAAGGCTCTGGTTGAGAGAGGCAAGCAACAGTGGGGATAAATACTTGAAGTACTCTTTATAAAACTCATAAGGAATGCCATCAGAGCCTGGGCATTTTCTATTTGGTGCACCGCGGATGGCAGACCAGAGTTCATCTGGAGTAATCAAATTCATCAACTCTGGGAATTGGGAAATGGTGCAGATGTGTGCACTATCGAAAAAATTCGCCATTTTGGCTGGCAGAATTGGGTCAGATTGGTACAATTCAGAGTAATAGTTCTGTATCTGATCACCACTTCAGCTGGCGTATCCGCTATGGAATTATCAGGCCTTTGCACCTGTGTGCAGGCCAAGCTCTGGCGCGGTGTGAGGAATATTCAAAAAAAGTAAGTGGAGCATGTGTCGCCCACTTTGATGTTTAGCTCTGTACTGAACACAAACCTGATGCTTGTGTTGCCGCTCAAGCGCGTTAAGGTGGGTGGATACTTCCGCCCACTTGTGACCCCAAGCAGGGCTGTAGCCCGTGGCTGGGACGTTGGACTCCAGGTGGGCCAGCTCCGCCAGAGCGCGCGAGATGACTGCCGGGGTATAGCATGAGCGTTGGGAGGAAAGGTGGCGAGCCTGGTGGATTGTGTCCACTTTGAAGGCAGACTAGGTTGAAATTGGATCAGCGCAAAATGGTGTGATAAACTCCAGAGCTGTGGTCGCGGATTCCATCCATGAGGAAAATCTTGGTAATGCAAGTTCAGCCAGGTGAAGTTTGCACCAATTTGGAGCCTGAGCAACTAGGTCAGGTAGGTGGAAGGTTATCAAAGCCAACCTGTGATTGGAGAAGTCAAATTTGTCATGTTGAAATGGAAAATTTGATTACAAAATTTTAACTGTGTAAGGATAAGGTTGATGCGGGACATGTACCTTAACTGGCTGTTGTGGACATGGGGGTGTGACATGTTTTTAAGAAGCGGAGCATGACATGGCAGGGTATCGACCAGCCCTAGGGTGGTCTTGAGGATGTGTAGTTCTACATGTCTCTGTGGAAGGGAAGATGAGGAAGGCCAGCAGTCCGTGGATGGGTTCAACCAACAGTTCATGTCACTAATGACAAAAGGGTCAGGGGGCAATGGAATAGAATTGACCAACAAGAAAAATTCCCAACATTTTTGTGCACAGGTCAGGGCGTAAATATTGACAATAGCGTGCACTACGTCAGCCCATGAAAGTTTGACAACAAGGATGTGGCCACTAAGGAAGTATTCAGATGATAAAAATTTTATAATTATAGTTTTTTTTGAACTAGTACCCCACAGTGCTCAGACCAGAAGGAGAGGGAAGGGAGGAGCATGGTTTTCCATGATTCCCCAGAACTGCATGGACAGTGGGACTCCTGGATGGCCAGGATATCCGCGGGTAAATTATGTTGTAAAAAACTCAGTTTCCTAGCCTGGGATGGCGAGGCCTTGAGTCCAGCGATGTTCAATGTCCCTAAAGTAAAGGCTCCCCCCATCGCACCTTAGGTGCGAGGGGAAGGGCACCCAAGCCCTTCATCCTTCTCTTGTTCTCCATGGCGCTTTTTGGCGCCTCGGGTATGTGATGCAATGTAGTCAGTGGTATGGGTAGCCTTAGCAGTTGGGCTCGCGTTGGCTTTTGCCTTCACTTTTTTCCCGCTGCAGGATGAGATTTTTGTGGTGCATGCATTTTTGGTTCACCAACACTTGAATTTGAATTGTCAGCTGGGAGGTTGGAGACCAATTTGGTTCCAATCAAGGCTTGAGCGCATTGGTCAGGTGAAATTGACTCGCCCATTAGGATATCAGCTTGGGCAGCTCAATCTGATTGGGCGTCCCAATCTGATTGGCCAAGAGATTCTTGAGCTGCTTTCGCTGCAAAAGTCTTGATGTCCTCCTGGAGCTGGGAGGGTGGGATAGTGGAAGCGACCTTGGCTGCCTCCTTGGCTGCCGCCTTGCAGGCCTGTTTGGCCTTCTTCCGCTCCTTAGGGGATACTGGGTTCACTATTAAGTAGCAACCATGTGTCCCCCATGGGAAGGCAGCCTTTGTATTGGAGGTCAGTTCATAGTGGGTGTCACCACTGCACATTGCCTCTGAGGGATTTTCTCCATATGTGATGCCCTCATTAAAGGATCAGGTGTGTGCCTTGTGATCAAATGCATCACAATAGGCGCAGATGGGAGGTGCGCTGTCCACGGTGACCCTGAAAGGGTGGGTGGCATGCCCCTCAATATTGACAAAAGTGGTGTGCAGGATTTGGGTTAGATCCTTCACTATCCGCTCAGCTGTGATTAGGACTGCAATTGCTTTGCCGGTGCACAGTTGTGGCATTAGCGTAAAGTGCTGCATTTTGAAGGATTGTATTTCGCTATATATTGCAAGCCCAGCCTTCAGGTTTTGTTTGAGTATGGTGCATTTGACCATAGTGGGCAGAAAGTCAAAAGTTATAAAAATTTGGTTCAATTTTGTCCACCTGGTGCACTTAGTTTTGATCACCGCTGCCCGTTGGGGAGGTCTATCACAACGCGCATTATTGCAGCTTCATCCGCTGCCTCCTTACTTTCAAAACCAAGATCCATTCAACCATGTGTCATGGAATGAGGTGCGATGTACACCACGTTTGGGAAATGAGTGTGCACACCCCCATAAAACTTTTCCCATAGCGCTGGCTGCTGAATATTCATGAATACCCGTACTCTGTGTTCCACTGATGAGAGTGGTTGAGAGTGCAGCGTATTGATGTAATGGTTGCATCGTGCTTGTTAAGCTAAATTTTCTAGGGAAATGGTTACCGCCAGATTTTTGTTAAGTTTGTATATTCCTCCAGATTCACCGGACGTTTGTGAACTGTAAATGTCGTGGGGCCAACACCTGTGCCCTTTACCTTACTTGCCCAACTGCTCCCCAAAATGGGTGCTAACTAACCTCCTCGGTGAGATTATCAAACCAAAACCAGACTTGAATCGAATATGTTGTAAAAGTGATTGCAATGAGAGAGAAAAGTTTTGATACTCTAAATGTTAGTTGATCAAATTTTGTATCCTCATGAGTCAGGGATTTATGATTAGATGCTGTGGTTTTAATGAAGCTTCTGGTAGCAACTCATATGCTACACTTCTATTAAAATGACCTGCTGTTATTAGCTAAAAGGCCCCATTACCTAAGCAGGATGCTAGCCTAAAATGGTAAACTACATATGTTGATTAAAAACGTGGGACAAATCCTTTGATATAATCAGAAGGGGTTGGATTCTAGTTGCAGCGAAATATGACTAGATGGGTAAGGAAGATTGTCATTGGGTGTGACTTCATAGGGCTAATCCAGTGGCAACAGCTGCTTTTTCATATTGGGGCACTAACAGAAGTGTTGGGCGCAAATTCCTATATAATCTTTAATTTAAAAAAAATATAGCAGATACTTAAGACTTGAATATTTACCTGTTATATCTGTGTATTTATTACTCTTGGCATCCGAGTTAAACAATCAGATATCTTATTGATAGATACTGCTTGTTAAGCTATCAGCGTCTCATGTGTGAAGAGAGGAATGGATAAGCTCTTCTGAGAACCGCTGAGCTACTAGTAGTATGTTAAGCTCTATTGGATAAAAGATGTTACTTTGTACCAGACATTACCAACTATAGTTGAAGAGTTAAGGGGATAAAATTTCCACTACTGTGAGGATAGTTTACCAGAACCTACATAGTGGGTTGAAGGTTATTGCCAGTACCTTTTCCAAGGAGAAACTTGAGAAAAAGAGGTAAATTTGGCCGTTTAAATTCAGCTGGATACTAGTCTTCCTACTAGTATCATCTACCTACACATGTTATCAGGATACAATATATCTATAGTTATAATCTCACACATCAGAACCTGTCCAGTAGACTTAAGTGTTACATGGAGTAAACCCAGCAAAATGTTACATTTGGTACTCACTACAGTGAGTAGTTGAGTAGCAACAGCTCAAAAGTTTATAAACTTGTTTCTCTTGTTTCCTTATAGTAATTCTCTCTAAACCAACTTATTAGTTGGTTGTCACTTTTATTAAATAAAAAATGTTAAAACCTTATATTAAATGAATCTTTAGGGTTTTCACCTTGGATCTCCTCAAGGAATCACAATCAATAATAATACTATGAACTTTTTTGTTTTATGTAGTTTCTATTCCACCAAAGGTTGAATCTAACCTGCTTCAAATTAAAAACCTGCCTGGTCTAAACCCTACTTTACCTAAGCTTTCAGATTTTAGTAAGAGAAAGACAAATCTTATTCTTTGGGTACTCAGATTTTCCTAAGTGGAAAATTTTAGTTTGGAACATAAATGATTTAGAAAATCCAACTTCCTTTAGGACGGCACTTGGTGGCAGAATGGCTTCTGAGAGGCGATGGCTAGGCACTTACGCCTCAAAAGGGTCTGTTTATATGGCAACCTTTCATGGGCCGTGACTGCTAATAACTATTGTCAGGAATATACAAAGATATGTAAAATGTACTTTATAAAAAAACAGATTAGATTTTGGATTATATTCATTAAGTAAAATGATGGTACAATTAAGTAACCGGGAGAAAATATGGAATGTGATGAATGATAGAGAATAGTGAATGTGAGGGTGAAAGGAGATTTGGGATTGCAGGAGGTGAAGGCATAGTCCAGGTTTAGAGTTTAAGTAAATCAGGATTCATTTTGAAGGCTGGTGAGAGCAATAATGATAACAGTTAATTGGTTCCCATTATCTTCCATTAGGAAATTATAAGGCTGTAAGATTTAATGTGACATAAGGTGGTTAAGGGAGTGAACAGAGGAGTTAACCACCAAATATAACCTCAATCTTAACATCAAAATGATATTAAATTAGTTTGTGCTTTCATACTATCTCATCAGTCAGTGGGAACTATTTAGGTCGATATATCCTGAATTCTTTGGGTCATGAACTTGGCGCTAATATGGAAATAAACTAGAGTTTAAAATTATAAAATTATTAGTGATTGTGAAGCCTTAGGAAAATAGAACATTGGTTGATAGATTATATTTTTTATTTAACCGAGGTAACCTGACCAGGGGATGGACAATACTGATATATGTAATGGGATAGGGGAAGGTTAAGTATAGCAAGGTTTAGAAAGGTTTAGGCACCCCAGAGTAGACGAGCTACCCCTGTTGCCAGCCAGTGTCGCCAGGTATATAGAAGTTGAATGCCTTACTCCAAAGGGGTATCCCCTGATATGGAGCAGGTGTGGAGGAAGGGGTCTATATTCAGAAACCAGACTGGGAACCATAATTCAGCAAGTTGTTGTTGTTTTGGCCTCATGTATCCATAAAGCCAGGGTTGAAAGTGTTCCAGTAGGTGTGGGTGAAATATGCTGATTGTCCCATAGATGGTGGGCACAGTTCCCTTGAAGGCATCGAGTGCTATGGTGTGGATTGTCCACATTGCAATGGCTACTATCACGGAGCAGAGTGTGGGTGGTATCAGGGATTCAAGTTGGAGTTCAAGGAGGCTTTCTGGAGATTGACAGCTCCTGGTCATATTGGGTTCTTAACAGACGCGCAACTTCCCGCCATATGACTCTAGCTGGGGCATGCTTCTAGGTGGTGGTGCAGCGTGAAATCCCCTCCACATACTGCACACGTTGCATGGAGGGAGTTGGTGCAATCTGCTGTTCTGTAGGTTCTTCTGATGTAACGCCAAGTGTTAGCTCTTACCCTTGACTGGTGGAGTGGATGATGCGTTAGCCTCCATATTGCCTTCTGTGTTATGAGATCATATGGGATGTCTAAAGCATCTAAGTAGTTGATTCTCACAATGAATGCAGCTACTCGTGTGTTTCCCTCTGGGGGTGGTCCTCTGGTTTCCTTAAAGTGAAGTGGGCTCTGGGCCTTCCCATTCCCTGACTAGTGCCTGTGAAAGTGATGGTCCACCCCATGTGTCGAATGGTGCAGAGAAGGCGTTTAAAGTTAGGGGGGTTCCATGTGGGCCCGCTGCTTTGGGCGGTTTGCAAGGTATGTGAGCAGGCTGGACGGGTTGTGTGGGTTGGATATTTTAAGCGCCTGTGCAAAGTTGATCCTCGACGCTCTACACCAGTGTTGTTGTGGGAGACTGGGGCTAGGACCTTCTTTATCCAGGTGCCCAATATATGGTTGGCATGGACCTCAAAGTCTATTAGGACCATGTCTCCGCTGGAGCGTGGGCCAAAGAGTGTTTCCACCCGTACAGGTAGCCAGGATCCAAAACACAGCCATCACTGGATAAGTGCGCGGATTGAGGATATGTATGTAGGCGAGAAGGAGATTGCATGTGTATGGAACCACAGCATCGGGAGGATGAGTGAGTTGGCAACTGTTATTTTCCCTGTTAGTCCTGGGGATCTTTCCTTAAGGGGCGATGCGGTTGGATACCCGCTGTAGTAGATTGTTCTCAATTGTCTCATTGACATACCCCCCTGTTTCCAGCCATATCCCAAGGTGGCGGACAGAGTTAGTTGTAGGAGGTGATTCAAAGGATAGGATGAGTGGTTTGTTCCTTTGTGGGGGGCTGTGGGGTTTGGGTGTTGTGGCCCAGTTGTTAGTGTACTTGCCTAGGAGGATTATTCAGTTTTCTTTTTTCTGAGCGATGCATTACTCACAATGGAATATTCCTCCAGGGTGCATTCCAGATTTAGGGCATCATTGTTGTTAGCTATACCTGTCATGCAGTTATCCGCAAAGGCTAGTACCTTGACTGTTGGTTGGCCTTGTGCAGTTATGTCCATAAGGCGTGAATCAAGGATGCAGAGGAGCGGATCAATGCTGAAGTTATACATCAGTGGGCAGAGGGGGTCCACTTGTTTGAGCCATCTGTGTGGTGTGATTTTTTGGTTAGAAAGCCAGGACTACATACTTTATGAATGCGTATTCTGTAAGGAGCATCGCCCAGTTTATGAATCTGGGTGGGAGTTTGAAGGCGCTTAAGCATTCCTTCATGTACGGCCAACTTACTCAGTCATATGCCTTCTACTGGTCTAAGAAAACCAGGAATCTAGTTGCTTTGGACTAGCATATGTTTGCGATGGAGTGTATATTGGTCCAGATTGAGCGCCCTGTTAAGAAACCAAACTGATTAGTATACAGGACTTTGAAAGCTATTGTGCTTAAACTGGTGGCAAAAATTTTTGTTAATAGTTTTGTATCAGTGTTAGAGAGTGCAATTGGGCTCCAGTTAACCAGGTCCAGTTTGTCGCCCTTCTTAAATAGGGTTATGACATAGGAGTCCTGGCCACCAGGAATGAGGCGTGTCTCAAGCAGGCATGGTTCAATGATGCCAAGAGGAGGGGGAAATTTTCTTGAAGTATTTTTTATAAAATTCGTAGGTCTTCCATCAGACCCAGGGCATTTCTAGGTGGTGCGACGCGGACTGTGTCCCAGAACTCCTCCTGCATGATTAGCTTTAGGAGGTTATAGTCCGGTGGTGCACATTGTATTCCAGTGGTGTGTATAAAATTTTTATTAGGGGGGGGTCAGTTGGGGTGTCACAATATAGTTTAGTGTAATAACAGCGTGCTTCTGACTTGACCTCCGCTGGGTCAGTTGCCATGGTACCATCATCTTTGCAGACCTGTGTGTATGCGCGCTGATTGCCACAGGAGTGGAATTGGTGGAAGAAATATGTCGAGCAGGTTTTGCCTTCTTTTATCAATGTACATTATCTTGTTACTTTGATTCTGTGGTGGTGTTCAGATGAGAGCGTTTAGGTGGGTGGATATTTCCGCCCATTTGTGCCCCCAGTTGGATCTATAGTCAGACTTTGGGGTGTTGAGCTCAGGTGGTCTAGTTATGCTAAGATGCGCCTGATTGTGGCTGTGTTGGCGGTGTAGTTACGCGAGGCAAGATGGCGAGTTTTCTTTATTAATTTGGTTTTTAAATTTTTCCCAGGTTTTATTAGGATCAGATATGAGGGGGTTGCGAAATCTGAGTTTGTAACCTCATGCCAGAATCAGTCAGATAATTCAGGAAATTTTAAGTTCTTTGGGTGTAGCTACCTCCAGGTCTATGCCTGTGTGGGAGTTCAGGTTGGCGAGAGCTTCACCAAAATGAGTTAGTGGTTGGAGAAGTTGATCTTTTTTGTTGCAAAGTTGGAGATGTCTGAATGGCGGGTTTTTGGTGCAAGGATGTAGTCAATGCGGCTCATTGAGATGAGCATTCCCTTGCATATGTTGGTGTGGGTCATGTGGGGAAGGAGTGGTGACCCAGGAGGAAAGTTTTGTGTGGGCCAAGGGATGCCTTCATTGCTCAGGAACTTGATGTGCCCTGGTGGGTATCCCCTGGGTTAGCCCATCAGTCTGTGTTGGGTTTATCCTAGCAGTTGAAGTCGCCCATCAGGATGGTATCTGGTGGGAGGTTGAATGTTATGATGGTTTCAAGGAATTTCTTCCTCTTGGCTTGCATGGTGAATAGAAAAATGCTATCAAATTGTGCCCTCTTGGTTTACAATCATCGCTACCAGAACGCGGCTGTGAAGATAGGAAGAGGAACCGGTGATTTTAAAATTTTTGTTATTTTGGATGACCACCCCACAGTGATAGGGCCATACCAATTGGGATGGTGAGACCCTGGCTGACCAGGATCCCTCTTCCCCTGTAGACAGTGGGTTTATTGGATGACTAAGATGTCTACAGGGGATTTTCACAGGAAGTCCAACTTTTGGCTTGGGATGCTTGAGCCCTGGATCCTGCGATGTTTAGCATCCCTATTGACAATGAGGTACCTGTGGTGCCTCAGGAGTGGTTGGGAGGGCCATCCAACCCTAACCCACCGTTCATTGCCTTAAACTTGCTCTGTGTCATTGTCAGTCCACTCTGAGTCACTGTTAATTTCCTTACCTTGTGTTGATTTTGAGCAGGTTTTGAAGTTTTTAGGGTTTGCGTTAGGTTTTTTACTCATGGCTTTTTGTGGTTCAGTGCAGTGCGCTGATTAAATTTTGTGGTCTTGGAGTTCAAATTTGGAGAATTGGGTCCTGCATTTTCGCCCATAGTGGAGCTGATTTGTTCTGGTAAGTTCGTTTGATTGATATCATGTGGTGATTCAGTTGAATTGTTGAGAAAATTTTCAGCTTGGGCATTCTGCTCTGATTGGGTGGCTCAGTTAATTTCCTCTATGGCCTGCTCATCTAGGGCATTTTGTTCTGATTGGTTGGTTCACTTGATTTTCTCATGTCCTCCTGAATTTGGCCAGGGTCAATGGAGGAGGCTTCGAGTGATGCAGCCTTGACCGCTGCCCACTTGCGGGCCTTCTGTACCTGTTTGCATAGCTTAAGTTATACTGGGTCTATGAGGATATAGTGCCCATTCTCTTCCCAAAGGAAGACGTGGTCGGCATCAATCATTTTGACAAAGGTTTCTTCATCTTTGTCCATGGCATCATCACAGAAGTCTTAGGCCAAGATGCTCTCCTTCACAGGGCATGCATGTTACTTGTGTCACAATGCGGTGCAGTGGTTGCAAATAGGTGTTGCGCGTTCTGGTGTGATGCAGAATGGCTTTGAAACTCCCCCATCTGGGAGGTGAAGCACTGCTGTGCGCGGGATTTTTGTGAGGTCTGCAGCCACATCAGGTACCAGGTTTATCATTGTGATTGCTTTTCTAGTGCACAAGTTTGGCATCAGGTGAAATTGCTGTAATTTGAGTTTCCTAATTTCGCTGTAGCTTTAGAGTCCAATTCAGAGCTCCCCCTCGATTAGCTTGCATGAAAGGTTGGTAGGGAGCAAGTTGAAGATGATAAACAAAGTGTTTGCTTTGTTCCATCTGGTGCGCTCAGTGCACACAATTCATTTGCCCTTGTGGAGGGAAATTTCTACGCTGACATTTGTGGCGGCATCTGCATCTTCTTCATTTTAGCACCCTTATCAATCCAGCCATGGTGGATGGTATGGGTGGTAACGTACACTGAATGGGGGAAAAGGGAGGCCTGTGCCTCGCCCACTTTATCTGACAAAGTTGGGGACTTGATCATTAGGATAAGTCAGAGCCCTTGCTTTACCTTCAATAGGGTTGGTCATATTGGATTTCCATGTATTAATTTTGTTTTTGGTGAGCTCCACAAACCCAGATGGTGTCTGAGTTTGTGGTCTCTTGAAAGCATTGGTTCCCTGTCCCCCTCCAGGGCTTTTCTTGCCATTTGGTGCACCGTATTGTCCTTTGCCTGATACGGCTTTCACCCAGTTTATTTGGGATTTGTTGTAATCGCCCATCTCACCTGTGTGATTACAAAAAATTTCTGTTTAAATCAAATTGTAGTGTCTAATGTTATTGTTACAGGAAAGAAAAGCTTGGATGATAGATAATATGGGTTTAGGGGACTAGTCCTGGGAAAGCATCAAATGATAATTAAATTAATAATAAATGTAACATAAAGTCAAGGGAGTTAATAAACAAGTCAGGAACTAAAAGTTGAGGCTTCACCTAACATAGGCGAGGCCTGACAGAGCCCCTCCAAGCCTTGAATGGGGGTTCCAATGATTTTGTCAGGGCTGGCCAGCCTTATTAGGGTACCAAATACCAGAATTGGGCTGACATCTTACCCAACGTAGTTGAATAAGATGTCAGCCCTGTGATTAGAGGTTGTGTTCCAATATCAAAATCTGTAGGCAGTCAGTGGTAGGACAGAGTATTACCTTCAACTGGTAAATCTTGCTTTTAAAGAGGCGGGGATTTCAAGGTTTGGTTAATTCACCCAGCTTTGGAATAGCAAACTTAGTTTTGGCATTTGGATGAAAGAACTGAGTGTGAGGATAAAAATTAGTTGGTTTAGGCTTAGTTTGATATAGGATTTAGCACTGAGATTCTTAAAGGGGTTCTCATTATTACTAAGATAGTTAATAGTATAAACTTAAGATTTGAGGTAGAAAGGGACAGCAGACGGTAGACAGCACTCTGACATTTCTGGAAGCCATGCGCTACAATGAAGTAAAGGGGGAGAATGCAAAACTGACAACAAAGCTGAATAAAGCAGCTGTATGAATATCCTCAACTAAACCTGAGGTTGAGTCCAAAAGTGGCTCCAAGGATTAAAGAAGTAATTTGATGCAGGGAGAAATTTCATCATCTTACTTGAGAATTTTGATGGTGAGTTTGCGCTCAATGGAAGGCTTGGTAACAAGAGGTCAGGATATTGCATCAAGGGTTATATCTGGTGGTTCAGTTTAAAATGGCAGCAACTATTTTCGTTTAGGTATCTAAAGTTAGTAATATTGGCCTGAAAATCAAAATACCTGAGATCCAAGCTAAATTTAGACTGTCGTTTTTCACAGCATATTCTTATTAACTTGCTGCCAATTCAGCTCAAATTTCTGAGGCAACCTTGAGGTTTCAGATTATGAACTGATTCAAAGTAAGAGTAAAATGGCAAAGGGAAATTGTCTGTGTATTTGTCCAAGTTGACATGAAGGCAAGGAATTTTAATTTTAGCCACAGGAGTTCAAGATGGCGTCTGAGCCTTTTGTAGCTTATTTTGACACAAAGACCAATCCACATAAAGAGAATCATTGAGTTAATATTTAAATTGTAAAAATAGCAATCTGAATGCAGTTTGGGATTGATTGCGTTGCCAGCCAATTTAGTGGAGGTATATCCACATCACTGAGAGGAGAGCGCGTAGCTAAAGTTGAGGAAATAAATTCAGCTAGATTTAGCTCAAAGCACTTTACATTGTAAAGAGAAAAGAGAGAAATTTTTGTCAATTAGGAAATAGCAGGAGAATCTTTATATAAGCTTTGCATAAAATTAAAAGGCGATCAGGTGGTAACTTGTTAAAACTGCCATGATCTGATTGATGCAAGTTTTATTCTTTTCCACCAGCAATAAGATTTAAAATTTATAAATTAAAATTTATAATTTTTTTATAAAAATTGGTAGAAGCAAGAATAGGGTTTGTAGGCTCCAATTCTGTTGTTGGAGTAATGAGGAGCATCAGTGCAGTGAGATGATTAGGCACTGAAGCATTTGAGTTGTCTAGTTCATTAGTAAAACTGTGAGAAGCAACAGCACCAGAAGATAGAGAGAGTATCGAGGCAATTAGTTTGGTTGTACCAGTTTCATTGTTGAAACAGCAAGAAGCTTCAGTGCCAGGAAATGGAGAAAGCATCAATGCATTCAGTTTGGGTGTTCCAATTTCATTGTTGGAATAGCAAGGAGCTTCAGCACAGGTAGGTAAGGTAAGTGCGGAGGCATTTTATTTAGTGAGCCATAATTTATCAGGAGGAGACTTCAGCTCATGAGCATAATTAAACTTGACTTCTCAAATAAGCGGATTTTTAAGTTTTTTGCATGGCTTAATTTTTGTGTGTTTGCTTCAGTTGCAAAGGTACTTAGCTCATCTGACCTTAGTAAATTTTGAGGCTTTTGATAACCTCAGCAGAGGAGAATAATTTTGTTGCCAAAACATTTGGGTCATATGGCATGTATGAGTAGCTGTGAGCCTTACCATTAGGAAAAATGAAATGTCAATCATTTGTTTGGTTGCTCCATATGGCTCACTAAGAGGCCTAACTTAAAATGAAAAATTAAGCTCAAGATTTTTTGACTACGCAATGGTATTATTTAGTCAATCAGCTGCAGCAAGTCCAGGTTCTTCTTAGAGATCTTCAACAAAGGAATTTGGAGAGGGCGGATATAATATTTTTGGATTGGCTGAAATAAGTTCAAGTTCAAGTAACTGATCCCAGTTTTTTTACTAGCATAGGTGGTAGATATGGCGGCGCTCTCTCAGGAATTGCTCCAGCAACAAAGTAAAAGTATTATTATTCATAGCATCATAAACAAAATCTAATCCTTCTTCTGCTGCATTATCATTTTTGGGGGTATAGTTGATATCTGGATTTTGTTTGGTAGTATGTTCAGTTAAATTTTTAATTATGTCAAGCTATCTTTAATAATATTGCACATTGCATTTCAATTCAATTTCACATCTCACTTTTATATTGATGTCATTATCATTTCAAATAGTCCATATCTTAAGCTGTCCATGACGTATATGATATCCAGGTAGGTTTGAGCTCAGTAAAGCTGCCATGTGAAAGAACTAGCTCATAACTGAAGATTGAAAGGGTTTCTTTTCTTTCTGATTCATCTTTTTTTTCTTGAGTAGATAATTATATTACCCAGAGGTTATTGACAATATCACAGTGGTAACTTGAAGTGTCTCTGTATTGAGCACCAAGTTTCAGTTTATAAATAGAGAAAGCCAAATCTAATTAATTAGGTACTTAAAGATGCCTGAGTTGGACAGCTCGGGTGGAATATAAATGCTTTGGAAATTATGACTTCCTTTAGGAGGGCACTTGGTGGCAGAATGGCTTCTGAGAGGCGATGGCTAGGTACTTACGATTCAGTAAGTCTGCTTATATGGCAACTAACATGTCATGACTGCTAATCGCTAAAATTAGGACTATGCAAAAATATTGAAGTTGTACTTTATAAAATTATAAACTAGAATTTTAAAAACTTGTTGATTAATACAAAGGGAGTATTATTTAAAGTATCAGAAGAGAATCAGGAATGTGATGAGTGATGCGCATACATCACGTGTGAGGTGAAAGGAGAAATAGGGATGTATGAGGTGATGGCACAATCCAGGTTCAGAGTTAGAGTAGATTAGGGATATTGAAGGCTGGACTGATATCATTAAATGATAACACAGTTAAGTAGTTTCCATTAGCTGCTATTAGCTGCTATTAGAAAGCCTTTAGTAGTAAGGTAAATTGTGGCATAGTTTTTAAAGGAGTGATTTGAGGAGCTAACCACTTGATATAAAATCAAGCTTGATATCAAGATGATATTAAGTTGTTTGGGAACTATTCTGATCTCATCAGCCATTGGAGCACTATCAGGGAAATTTATCTTGAAGACTCTGGGTCATGAACTCGGCATTATTATGGAAAATTGATCAGTTCTTTAAAATATAAAATTATTTTAAAATTCAGGCCTTAGTCCTGATAATACATTTATGGATACTAGTACTAAAAAATACATTTATGGATATATTATAATAATACTTTCAGGGTTTAACATGAGAAAACATTGATTAATAATTAAATGGTAGCTTTTCTTTCCCAAAAACAATCACTTTAGTTACTACAATTTGATTCAAACAGCAATTTTGATAATCACACAGGAGAGATGGGCGGCTCTAATAGTAAATCTAATACAACCTGGGCAAGCATCGCATCAAGCGGTGCACTAAATGGTGCACCCAAGGGCAAGAAACGCCCTAGAGGGGGACCAGGAACCCAATCCGCAAGAAACCACAAACTCAGACACCATCCAGGTTTATGATGTTTACTATAAAACAAGATCAGTACATGTAAATCCAATGCAACCAACCCCTTTCAAAGGTGGAACATGGGATCAGACTCTTCCTTGGGGATGAGTCCCTGACCCTGTGGGAGAAAACATGTAAGGCACAGCCCTCCCTTTTCCCTCACGTGGTATATGTTGCCACCAACAACATGGGCCGCAGCTGGATCAATATTGGTTTTGAAACAGCCAATGAAGCCAATGCCACAGCAAAAGTCTGCATCAAAATTGCCCTCCCCAAGGGCAAAAAAATAGTGTGCACCACGTGCACCAGATGGAACAAAATGAAAACTTTGTTCATTTCATTTGACTTGCTCCCTACCAACCTTCCTTGTAAGGTGGTCGAGGAGGAGCTCTGCAAAGGCCTCATAGCCTATAAAATTATGCAACTTGAATTATGAAGATTTCGCCTGATGCCCACCCTGTACACAGGCAAAGCTATCGCTGTGATTAACCTGTTCCCCAAAGTGGAAGATGACTAATCAAGAATCCCCCACACAGCAGAGTATCACTTTGCAGATGGGGGACAGTCATCCGCGCTCTGAGTTACACCAGAACGCGCACCGCCTATATGCAACCATTGCAGTTCATTAGGACACAAGGAACATGCATGCCCCGTGAAGGAGGGCTTAATGGAAGCAGACTACTATGAGGAAGCCAGGGACAAAAGTAACAAAAACTTCGCCAGAATGACCGATGGTCACCACCCATTACGCTGGGGTGAAGATGGACTTTACTCCATCGTGGACCCAGTTACAAACAAACAGCACAAAGTGGCACAAAAAGCCCGCAAGTGGGCAGCGGCTGAAGCGGTGGCACATGTGGAATCATCCATTGACCCTGGACAAATTTGGAAGGACATTTCAGATATACACCAAGCCAACCAATCAGAACAATATGCTCAGGTTGAAAATTTTCACAGCAACTTGACTGAGTCACCAAGTGACATCAATCATGCACACATTGAGGAACAATTCAGCCACAATATGGATGAAAATGCGGTGCACAATTCTCCAAATTTGAACCCCAAAATTACAAACTCAAACAGCACCCCGCATTGAACCATCATGAGACATGTGCAGGAAAAGATAATTCAAATCCAAAAAACCGCAATTCCTGCAAAAATCAGGTCATATCAATGGAACTGACAATATCACTGAAAGAGTTGGAGTACAGACGCGGAGCATGGCCAAAATGAGCCATGGTGGGATAGGGCCATAGGGTCCTCCCAACCGCTCCTGAGGCGCCATGGGTACCTCAGTGTCAATAGGGACGCTAAACATCACGGGAGCCAGGGCTCAAACGTCCCAAGCCAAAAAGCTGGATTTCCTGTGAAAATTCCTTGTAGACATCTTGGCCATCCAAGAAACCCACTGTTTACAAGGGGAAGAAGGATCCTGGTCAGCCAGGGTCTCACCATCGCAATCAGTATGGACGTCCTAAAGTGGGGTGATTGTCCAAAATAACAAAAAATTTAAAATTACAAATTCATCTTCATACCTTCACGGTCACATCCTGGTAGCAACAATCACATGCTAAGAGGAAAAAATCTCAATAGCATGCATCTATGCACTGTGCACCGCAAATGAGAGAAAACAATTTCTCAAAACTGTTCCAACTCTCACCCTCCCACCAGATACTATCCTGTTGGGCGACTTTAACTTCTGGGATACCCACCGGGGCACATCAAATTCTGCACAATGAAGGTATCCCTTGGCCTACAGGATGCCCTCCCCCCAGTTCACCACTCCTTCACCACATGACACGGCCCAACATATGCGAGGGAGCGCTCATATCAATGAACCTCATTAATCACATCCTCATCCCACAATCCCAACGATCAATATTTTCCAAATTTACAACAAAAAAGTCAATTTCTCCAACCACTGACTTGTTATGGTGCAGCTATTGCCAAATCAAACCCATGCACAGGTCTCGCCTTGGAGAAGGCTTTACCCAGAAAACATAAAATTACCTGAAATATCTGACTGGGTCAAACATGAGGCTACAAACCCATAATTCACAGCCCTATTCACCTCGGATCCCATTGTAACATGAAAAATTTTAAAAAGTAACTAATCAACAAAACCTGACATCTCGCATCACATAAGTACGCCACCAACACGGCCACAATCAAGCGTACCTTGGCAGAACTGGACCACCTTGAGCTAAATACCCCGACATCTGGCTATAGCCCCAACTGGGGACGCAAATGGGCAGAAATATCCTCCTGACTAAACACCCTCATCTTCAAACACCAACACAGAATCAAAGTACAAACAGAGGTTTTTCATAAAGGAAGGCGAAACCTGCTCAACATTAGTCTTCCACCAATTCTACTCCCGCAGCAACCAGCCCACATGCACACAGGTCTGAAAGACTTACAGCACCGTGGTAACCAACCCTGAGGAGGTCAAGGCGGAAGTACACTGTTATTACACTGAATTATACTGCGATATGCTGACAGACCCACAAAGGATCAAAAAATTTATACAAAACGCCAGGATACAAAGCACACCGCCAAATTAAAATATTCTAAACCTAATTACACAGGAGGAGCTTTAGGATACAATCCGCGGTACACCACATAGGAAATGCCCAGGGCCTGATGGGATACCCTACAAATTTTACAAAAAATATTTTCAACAAATCGCCCCCTCCTATTAGCGTCAATGAACCAGAGTTTGTTAGAAACACGCCTATTACCAGGAGGCCATGAATCCTACGTTATAATCTTGTATAAAAATGGTGACAAGTTGGACCTGGCCAACTGGCGCCCAATTGCACTCTCCAACACAGACACAAAAATTCTAACAAAAATTTTAGCAGCCAGATTAGGCGCAATTGCATCTGACGTCCTGTCACCCAACCAGTTTGAGTTTATACCAGGGCGCTCAATCTGGAGCAACATACATCCTGTTGCAAACATATGTCAGTCCAAAGCAACTGGTGCCCTAGTCTTCTTAGACCAGGAAAAGGCATATGAACGCGTTAGCTGGCCATACCTAAAGGAATGCCTACACGCTTTCAAACTCCCACCCAGATTCATAAACTGGGCGATGCTCCTCACAGAATCTGCAACCATGGCTGTATGTGACCCTGGCTTCCTAACTAATAATATCACACCACACTGAGGACTAAAACAAGGGCACCCCCTCAGCATACTACTGTATAATTTCAGTTTTAACCCACTCCTCCGCGTAACTGACTCACGCCTCATGGGCATAACTGCACAAGGTCAGCTAACAGTCAAGATACTGGCCTTTACGGATGACTGCGTAGCAGGTATAGCTAACAATGATGATGCCCAACAGTTGGAACGCACCCTAGAGGAATACTCCATGGTGAGCAACGCATCACTCAACAAAAGGAAAACAGAAATCATTCTCTTAGGCAAGTAGACTAACAACTGGGCTATAACACCAGAACCTCATACCCCCATATGGAGGAAAAACCCACTCATATTACCCTTTGCAACACCTCCCACCACCACTCCTGTCCAACACCTTGGAATCTGGCTGGAAACAGGGGGATATGTCAATGAGACAATGGAAAGAAACTTGCTACAACGGATATTATACATGCGTCACCTCCCTCAAGGAAAGATCCCCAGGACTAACGGGGCGAGTGACAGTTGCTAACTCACTCATCCTCCCAATACTATGGTACCCTGCCCACGTGATCACCTTCTCACCCACCTTCATAACTTCAATCCGCGCACTCATCCAGGGCTGGCTATGGCCCAGCAGCCACCCTCCCATACGGATGGAAACACTCTTCAGCCCATGCTCAAGTGGAGGCATGGGACTAATAGGTTTTGAGAGCCACGCCAACCGCATCCTGGGAACCTGGATAAAAGAAGTCCTTGCCCCAGACCTCTTACAACAACACTGGTCCAGGGAAGTGAGTACTAACTTTGCACAAGCGCTTAAATTAACCAACCCACATAGCCCACTCAGACTACTATCATACCTTGCTAAACACCCTATTACAACGAGTCCACATGGAACCTCCCCTCACTTCAAATGCATCCTCAGAACCTCCATTGCATGGGATGGACTGTAGAAAACACAGGCACTGTGCAGGGAAGGGGATGACTCAGCCCCCACTTCAAATTAAGAAATCCAGAAAACACCCCCCAGTGTGATGGTCAAGGCGCTGCCATACCGCCACATAGCCCCAACCCCCCCCCCCTTAAGGCAGGGATCGTGGCTAATAGTGTCGCACTTGATACACATAAAAGCATAGAGCTTGAAGGCAATGACCCTCAGAAATGGCATTCTGATGAATCAGATGCCACAAAACTGACAAAACCTCGGGGCAATGGTGGCAAAAGTCGATGTAAATGTTAACTGGGCCAATCAGAGGCCGCCAACCCAAATTCCAAGGTCCCAAGTGTAGCAATTGGCAATGGCAAAGAGCATCCCAGCGAATCAGGGGCTGCCAAGCCAAATTATGCCAAAAACAGAAGCGACATGAATCAATCATTGGGCAGCTCAGCAAATCAGGAGCTGCCATGCCGTATAACACCAAAAGAGGAAACGTCAGCATCTGGCAGCTTGACAAATCAGGAGCTGCCAAGCTGAACAACACCAGAAAAGGAAATGATGGCATCGAGCAGCTCAACAAATCAGGAGCTGCCAAGCTGAATCCGCCACTTGTCAAAATTATTGAGAGCCACAGCGAAGGGCAGCCCAGCGAATCAGGGGCTGCTGGGCCAAATTATCCCAAAAATGGGAATTTTGGTGATAAGGTTGAGACAAGCTCTGATTCATCCTTGACAAACAGAAATATATGTGAAAAAGTTTCCATAATGCCATGGGTATTCAACGGATGATTTAGAATGGGCCTAGACAAGAATATCAGAGGCTGAGATTCTCAAAATAGGCCCGTGGATAGTCTATCACTAGTGGACTCCGCGGGGCCCAGTTTCCCCATACCCCCCATTCCCTAATATAAAATTAAACCAAGCGAAGGTGTTTAAGACAACTTCATCTTCTAATATATACAATAAAAACCTTAAAAATTGAAAATAAAATTTTGAGATTTTGAAATCATTTATTTGAGATTTAAAGGAAAATTGTGGATTTTGAGTGAATCAACATAGACCATTCCTCAGATTTTTACAGAGCTGTCGCCTCTCTGTATGCTCTCTCTGGAGGCCAAACTGCCCTCCTCAGTGTGAGCATCATCCTTACAGTGTTCCAAGGATATCTAAATTGCACAACAAGCCAACGAACGCGGGACCTCACCACAGTGGCCCTCTCTTGCCTATGGGCCCTCACATGGGCCCTCTTGCCCAACTGCTTTGTGGCAATGTGGAGAGACCCCGTTCATCACACCCAGAGAGACATGCTTGTTACAACCCCAACCTTTTCTAGAATTGAATACCTAGATGTGTTGGACATTCCCTATGACTTAACCACACAGAAGGCAGTGTGGAAAATGAAGCACCACCCACTCCTACAGCTGAGAATAAGAGCCAAAGCCTGGCGCTGTCTGAGAAGGACCTATAGGACAGCGGACTGCACCAATTCCCTCCATACAACCTGCGCAGTATGTGGAGGGGAGGGCTCCCTACATCACCGCCTAGAAACATGCCCCAATCAAAAGCCATATGGAAGGAAGTCGTGCGCCTGCTTAATATCCAAAACGAGCAGGAATTTTCTATATCAAAGAGCATCCTCGTGCTCCAGATTGAGTCACCAATCCCATCTACCCTCCATTCCCTAATGATACCCATTGCAATGTGGACAATCCACACCATTGCCTTAGATGCGTTCAAGGGCACAGTCCCAACCATTCATGGGGTTATCAACTTGTTTCACATCCACTTATTGGAGCACTTCCAAGCCTGGCTCTATGGATATATGAGGCCAAGGCAACAGGCGTTCATAGAATTGTGGTTCCCACTCTGGTTCCTACACACAGACCCCTTCCTTCACACCTGCTCCATAGCGGGGGAAACCCCCTCAGAGTAGTGCACCAACCCCCCATACCTGGCAGTCCCGCTGGCAACAGTGGTAACTTGAGTACCCAGGGGTGCCCAATTTTATCTTTCTTTGTTTTACACACATATTTGGTAATGCCCATCCCCTGGTCAGCTTGCCTCAGTTAAAAATAAAAAAATAATTAAAAGTAATTTTTGGGGATTAAGCCCAATAAAGTTTTCATTTAAAAACTAAGTTAATTATAAATGTAACCTGAAGTAAAGGGAAATGACTAAAAATTTAGGAACCATAAGTCAAGGATTCACCTAGCCTAGGGCGAAGCCTAACACAAGCCATGTTCTTTGTTGGCACCATTGCATTTTTTTTGTTATGTCTAACTTGTTTTTAAGAGCCACTTGGTCATCAACGTAATTTGTGGTGTTTTCTTTACATTTGTTTTGGTAGCATGTTCCTTGTTTCTCAGGTGGTAGATTTCTTATCAACTCTATGGAACAGGAGATTTGCATACACTCCCTTAAAAATTTTTTGTGCCATTGTTGGAAAATGCCTGACTATAGGGGTGTTTTTTGAACAATAGAAGAAATGCCCCTGAAATCCCACAATTTATTACAATGATATTGAAACTAGCAAGCTAACCAGTCAAAATAAAAATGAGTCTAAACTTCCCTAGCCAGCAATCAAAATATTATCTCAAAATCTTGAGCCTCACTTATAGGCTTTGGCTGACCTAAAATTCTTGAGGAAGGAGGCCTTTTTATACACCTTGATCAACAATAAACTATCATTCAGTCAGCATGACATCAAATGGACTGAAAGTATAATATTAGTCCAAAAAACTATGCGAACAATGGATCAGATGATGCTTGAGGAAAGCCATTTTATACTATTAGGTTTAATTGCCAATAATGATAGAATTATGGAAACCTGTCTAAAGATAATTTCACCATTTTTAAAAAACTTAAAAATGTGAATACTACTAAAATGAGAAGCAGACTAGTTTTACATACACCAATTATGGATACTATTGATTTATATGCTCAGCATCAAAAGCTACAAGGGTCAAGAGAATATCTTGAGCAAAAGGAGCATCAGTCCTATGGTCACAAACAAACCTGAACTCTATGCTAAATTGATATTGAAGCATAAAAATCCCAGAGGGTCAAAGAAATGGATTCCGCTAGGAATAACACCAAGTAGCTGATACCAATTTCCTTGTTAGAAAAACTTGATTTGTTACAAATCTAGTCTTTACTTTGGTCACCCGCTTTCCCAATACTATATATACTGTTTTATGATTTTGCAATAGTAATGTCTTATACAGAATCTGACTTTACTATTGTCATTTTTTCTGGGACTAATAACGCCAATTATAATTATATTATTATAAATTTTTGAATCTGCTTTCCTGTTGACTTTAGAGGTTGTAAGAGTTTCAGTGTGCCGAGGAGCAGCCTTGTTATGTTTCTAAGGCTTCAACTCGGTTGCACATGTTTTGAACTATGAAAAAGTCCTATATATAAAAGAATAAATCCTCTAATCCGCCTGTTGGTGCACCCAGTGAACAAACAAATAAAAAATTGCAAGTGGCTCTCCCTTTTTTATAAAAAACCCCTGATTGAGAGGCCACTTTGGCAATAGCTGGATCTCACTACATCAGGAACCGCTTAGCAATTTAGAGATCTCTATGACGATACCCTAGAAAGTACACCATGGAAAGAAATTACAGAGTGTTTAATCCTGGATCTATGCAATAAACAATTAATGAATTGAAAATTTATATATCTACCTTGACTATTGAGTTAAGAAGAGTCAGAGCGTCATCAGCACATGATGAACTTGGGACTGGATATGACTAAAGTGATAAATAAGCTGGTGTTCTTGGAGAATAATAACAAAAAAACTGTATAATATCTAAAGTCAATTTGTATCAAGCTAGTAAGCAACAATGGTGAGCTTGATTGCTTGAATCCAGATGTAGACACTGTTGGGATTCTTACCTGAATGGCAGATTTGGATGCACAGGATGACAGGAATTGATCCCAATCTGACCAAAAAACCCAAACTTCTGTTAGGGATAATCCCCAATTAAAGTTGACAATAATCAAAGTTGGAGATTAATCCCAAATGACATGGTCCAATCATGCTCCCATGGAGCTACCCAACCTAGGGGTTCAAATCTGAGCCATGAGATGAGCACAAGCAATTCAACCAAGATAATTGGGCTGCCACTGAATCCCTAATTTATTTATACTTAGATCTAAGCTTGGACTGTTTAAATTTTCCCCAAGACACCTCCCCAATTACCCTCATATAGCTGGTATTAAGCTAATAAAATTTTACACTTTTTCTCCTTTTCACAATTTTAAATAAAAATTGTATCTTTTTGGCATTTGCCTCACCAGAGTTGATATCTGGACCAACAAGACTTCTCACCTAGAGAAGCAACCAACGTAAGTACCCAACACCCTTGGGCTTTAAGTCAACTGGCCAACAAACAACAAAGGATCCATGATATCAACCTGAGATCCCAACAAAACTGGTGAATCCTGAAAGTTTGCACCCCGAGTTCATGGTGAAAATTATAAAAATAAACAACAAAAGCAAATATGGATAATAACGGTTCTGTTTTGGAAAACTCCTCAGATTGTGAAGCCACCCGTCTAAGTGATTGGGCAATCAACATGAATGTCAGCGATAGTATGCCCAACCGCGATATTCTCTTTACCCCTTATATGGAAGTGACCCTCCATGCTCCATCCCTCGGACAATACAGCTTATGACTATCTGACTTCGCTGAAGCTCTCCAGCTCCTCTTATCTGGGGCCTTCATCCCTGGGGGCCGAGCCAATAGAAGAAAAGCTCTTTCCATGCCAGCACCTATGATGATCTTAGCTCAAAGTTCTTTTCTTGACATAGAACAAGTTGGAGCTGGATGTATGGAATGCTATCTGCATTACTTTTTCCATCCAGCTTTATACATTTACTTCAAGTAGCGGGGTTCCATCATCAAGAATTACTCCGCCACTTTCAGCTATCAGAGACCATACACTCGCAGCTCCTCCAACTCTATCAATATGCCTCCCATTTTGGCAATGAGAACTGAACTGATATTGTGGAAAATCAGCAGTTTATTATCGAAATACAAGAAGTGCTTACCCGCTTGTATTAAGGAGTCATGAGTTTCATTTGGATGGAACTCACAACTCGTTTTAGTCAACTAGAGGTTGTTATCCATAATCAAGTCATAGATCATGACCATAAAGTATGCTCCAAGTTTGATAACTTTATCACCTCTATTGATGAAAGCCTCCAAACCTTGGAAGAAATGATCTATGAATTTAGGGAAGGTCATAATAGTTTCTACAACTCTGGGCTTCAAGGAGGGCCTGGTGAACGTGGAACTCCCAGTTATGATGAGTGTGAAGGTAAACGAGGACCCCCTGGTCATGATGGACAGGATGGTGAAAGAGGACCCCTGGTCGTGATGAACAAGATGGAGGAAGGGGACCCCCTGGACTCATAGGTCCTCCAGGACCCAGTGTTGACCCCAGAATCCCCAACAAACACCTCCAGGCATTAGTCCAACAAATAAAAAGGCTTGATGTCCAATTAGGACGCATCACCCAAGGATCCCAACTTACTTGGGATGAAGTTCCCCTCTTTCCCAAAGTTTCCTTACCTGTTCATCAAAAACGCCTCAGGACCTTGCAACCCTACCTGCTTTGGTATGTGGATTGGAGCAAAGAGTGCTCGCCACCAGACAAAATCAAATCGACCTCCAAGTCACCAATACCGCTTTAAAAAAGAAATCAGCCAATCTAACCAACTCATCACCACAAAATCAGCTCTCAGTGCAACCCATAAATTAGTATATTTAATATTTGACGATCTTAACGATCTGTGGAGACAAGTAGATGCGCTTCAACTTAAGCATATTCCCAAGATATCGCCTCTTCATTAGGTGAAAGCACTGTCCCTGTATCAGTTCATGTTGTTCATACTCCAACCCCCAAGTAGTACATTTAAACCTTCGTTCAAAGAAAAATATGTCCCTGAATAGGAAAGTATTTATCTCTTTCTTTATATTGCTATGAAAGCTCTATGGAGGAAAAGAATGACCATCATCAGCTTAAACACTTGATTAACTGTCTTAGCCATATGGCTCATGACATTATGGTCCCCATATGATACATTGCCTTACTTAGACTGATGCCAAGACTGCCTTGCTATAGGAATTTTGGAGCGACTTAACCTTAACCAACCAAAAACAGACCTTTGTGAGTATCAGCCTTAATTGGGGGAAACTATCAGCAAATTTGCCCACCATTTTTACCTTGAAGCACAAATTCTGGTTGCAAGGAATTGTCTTACATTAGACGATGACATCACTGCTGCATTTTCAGCATTTAAAAATATGCCTAATATCATACTTCATGTTAAAGCAAAGAAGTCTAAATTAACGTCCCCCCTCCATATTAAAGAAGCTATATTGGAAATTTTGGCTGAATTACATAAACCTGTCGGGCCACCTCATTTTAACACCAATAAACCCCAGTCCCAAGTAATGGCCATTACCCCCCAATTCGCCTACACCTGAATGATACTGCAAACATTGCAGAAGAAACAACTACATTGCAGCTGAATGTCACATCCTTTAAAGTAAGTTGGCAAAAGATCAGTCAGTATAGGGAAAGAGGATCCATATGCTGACAGAAAACAAGTTCCTCAAGACCCTTGTTCTAGCTCTAACTCTATCCCCAGAACTTCAGGTTGTTTTGTGTTAGCTGCCCCTGAAGAGTTTATGTACCTTTTTCTATCCATGGAAATAAACACCTCCCGTTCTCTTATTTTTATATTTGTCATTTACCAAAATGAATTTTGGTTATCAGCTCTTCTATAGAAAGCCAAGCCTTGGCAGATAAAACTTTTATTGCATTGAACAACCCTGATCTTAGCCACAGCAGAATCCTCCACTTGCTTCACTGCAAATCCCTAATTACAGTCTATTAGCTATTAACTCCCAATTTGGGATTGTTGGTGGTTTAAATCAAAGTAGTAGTCCATAAGCTTAAAGTCCTAGCAATAAAAAACACTGGTTCTCCAGTTAACGTTATTTCCTACCGGCTTAATCAAAAGATAAAAATGGCTCTAGACTTGATTCATGAAGCTAAGTATGGGATGGCAGGTAGTCAATTTACTAAGGAGATAGGAGCCTATTCTGCTTTACCCTTTCATTTTGGGAAGTTATTATTTACTGCACCTGCCGTTGCTCTAGAAAACAATAACTACAAGTTGCTTAATGGGGTCCAACTGATGTGTGAGTTTAACTGCATCATCAACCACTTAGAAAAATACCTATTTCTACTAGGGTATTGATTCCAAAAATATTCAAACTCCCCATTAAAAATAAAGGAGCCCCTAATAAAACGGACATAATTCCATGAATACTCATCCTCCATTTGCAAAATTGAGTACCAAGTCTTAGGAGAAAGAACAAAATTACCCTCGGAGGCTGTGGATGCCAAAGAGTTAATCCCTCTATAAACCCCTCATTTTATTACAATACCCTTGGGCTCACAAGTTATTGTAGATATGGGGATTCAGATTCTTACCCCTCCTGATTAAATTTTGGAGCTTAGTGGACACCCAAACCCTTCCATCAAGGAAGTATTGACATGCCTAGGGATCTTAGGATTCTGCATATGGGAAATCTATCTCTATTTTATTAGGGAATTTAACCACTAAAACTCTCCAGGTCTCTTGGCATGCCCTTATTGCTTATGTAACACTATTTCCCATTAATAGTATTGTCAATGTAAATTGTTTCGGCTCGTTACAGGACCTAAAATTTGATCCCCCACCCAAAATAGCTTTGGTTGACAGTAGAATTGGGGATAATCTTACCCTAAATGAACGCCAGGATGTGAAGACCCCCTCGAGGAGTGTGGCAATATTTTTTCCTCAGTATCAAGTGACTATGGGAAAATGTCTGGAGTAATTCATCAAATCAAAACTGAGGATCACCCTAAATTAAATCTTGACCATATCAAGTATCCAAAGTGGAGGAAGATCAAGTGGCCTTATAGTTACAGCAACTGTTGGAGGCTGGGTTATTTGTGGCTTCCAAAAGTCCATGGGCTTCCCCACTCTTATTAATTTGTAAAAAGGATAATGGTCACCGTGTTGTTATGGATTATCGCCGCCTCAACTCTATCACTTGCAAAGATAGTTACCCCCTGCCGCGTATAGATGACTCTTTACGCTTAATGTCAGGGTCCCATTATTTTTCAGCTATGGATCTCGCCGGTGGATACAAGTAAGTATATTTGTCACTAGAAGATCGGGCAAAATGCATTATTGTCACAAGTGAAGGATTACACAAGCTCACTCAAATGCCTCATGGGTTGTGTAAAGGCCCTGCTACTTTCCAACGCGCTATGGAAGGACTACTAGGCGATTTTTTAAACGCACCTGCATACTAGTTTATCTTAATGATATTACCGTTTTTGAGAACCTTTACTGAACATCTAGTTAACTACAGGCAAGTCTTTCAGCAGTTACAGAAATCATTAAAAACTAAAGATGTCAAAATGCTCTTTCTTCCAGAGTGAGATGGATTTTTGGGCCATAAGTTCAGTAAAGCTGAGGTATCCCCAATGGATGATAAGATCTTGTCTATTGCTAAGATGACTCCCCTAAATCCCTATGAGATGTACAAGTTTTTAGAGGAGTGTTGGGCTATTATTGCCAATTTATCCCCCATTTTTCAGACACCTCTGATCCTCTGGTGTATCTACTGAAGAAAAAATACCCTTTTCAGTGGAAAGAAGAGCAACATCACGCCTTTGACCTGCTACATGTCTCTCTCTCCCACTCTCCAGTACTTATTCATCCAAATTTTGATAAGCCCTTCCTCCTCTTTAATGATGAAAGCAATATTGCCATCAGAGCCATACTATCTCAGCGTTATGAGAACTTAGTGAATCATCCCATCGCCTACTACAGCAAGACCTTATCAAAAGCTGAATGTAATTATATCATTACAGAACGAGAATGCTTGGCAGTCCTACTGGCCATTAAGAATTTCTGACAAGTTTATATGGGTAGCATTTTACCATTGTAACCAATCATGCTTCCTTATGTTGGCTACAGAAAATTAATGACCTGGATGGTAGATTAGCCCATTGGGCATTAAAACTATAAAATTATGACTTTTCCATTATCCTCCGACCAGGGCCAATCCATCAAAATGTGGATTTTCTATCTCGGCTTTCCATCTTAACTATAACTGACCTTGAAGAGGATCAACTCTACAACCATCTAGCCCAACCACAGTTATGGAAGGCCAAATTCCTGAGCCTCTAAAAGGAATTAGTGAAACATTGTCAGATCTCCAAGTCAAGAATGGTTAATTGTGCAAACTTGTGTCTATACAATGGGTGCCTTATGTAAGACCATTGGCTCAAACTGACATCATATTAGAGGGACATTGGAAAGTCGTCCATGAGGGAATTTGGAAAACCTACTAGTGGCTAAAACACAATGTTATTGGGAGAGAATGTTTTTTTTATCCAGGATGTATTAGAGTCCTGTCTTGTATATAAAAGCCAAACCAGACCTAATCCCCGCTCTCAACATCCAGTGGTCCCACCCTTTGAACCATTCCATACTATTAGCATTGAAATTATAGGACGTTTTCCTCAAGCCTCTAATGGACATTGGTTCCTCATAAGAGCCATGGACCATCTAAATAAGTGGATTAAGCCGTATCACTATTCACCACTTTGGAAATGGCTGCTGCACGTTTTTGTATAATAGTATTATTACCCATCATGGGTTCCCTAACGTCATTCTTTCAATAATGGACAAAATTCTGCTCAACGCTGGTGAAAGATTTAGCTGACCTGATGGGAACCACACAGGTATTCTCCACCACCTACCATCCTTCAATCAATGGAATTGTAGAGCGAGTAAATGGTACTCTATCTGCAACCTTCCAGAAAATGGCTATGACTGAGCCCCTTCATTGGCCCCAATATGTGCCTAGTACAATTCTGGCATATTTTATTAGTTACCATCGAATTACTAAGAGGTCGCCATTCCAAGAGTTGTATGGCAGAAATCCACATCAGCCTTCCAAAGTCCAGGCGATTCTTGACCAAGCTTCTCCTGAAACACCTGAAGTCTCTATGCAAAGTATTGCAAATAAAATCTTAAGACTTTAGGCCCTAGCTGCTGAAAACCTGTCCACCACAACCAGTAGAGAAACTACACAATCTAATGATAATCATGATCCCCTACACACCTTCCAACCAGGTGACCTTGTCCTATTCTACCAGCACCAGCCTGGAGGTTGTGATCTCAAACTGGCTACCAACTGGTCAGGGCCTTATCAAGTCATATATAGATTGGGCAATGAACACTCAATTGTAGAGGTTGTTCAGGGCACAGTCATAAACTACATACATTGTTGCTTTCTCATCCGTCCCCCCCTGTGCCAAGATCTAGAGGGAGTATTGTCAGGATTCCTACCCAAATGGCAGATTCAGATGCATCAGATGATGGGAATCAATCACGATCTGACCAGAAAAAGCCCAAAGTTCTGTCAAGGATAATCCCTGACAAAATTCAATAGTAATCAAAGTTGAAGATCAACCCAGAATTACATGGTCAAATAATACTCCCTCAGAGCTACCCAACCTGGAGGTTTAAACCTGAGCCATGAGATGAGCACAAGCAATTCAACCAAGATAATTGGGCTGCCACTAAATCCCTGATTTATTTATTTTAGATCTAAGCTTCGACTGTTTAGATTTTCCCCAAGACACCTCCCCAATTACCCTCATATAGCTGGTATTGAGCTAATAAAAATTTACACTTTTTCTCCTTTTCGCAATTTTTAATAAAAATTGTATCTACTTAGAATTTTTCTCACCAGACTTGATATCTGGATCAACAAGACTTTTTGACCAAGAGAAACAACCAAGGTAATTATCCAACACCCTTGGGCTTTGGGTCAACTGGCCAACAAACAACAAAGGATTTATAGTATCAATCCATGATCCTGACAGACACCATACAAGTGCGAAGTCTAACCCCTCACAGACCATTACCTACTTTAGGCAGACTCACCACTAGTACCAACACATCAGCGATGGTTGTACAAAATACACGTCAAATATACCTGAAGAAGATCCCAATTTCCGCTCATATTTCAAGACTAGAATTATCCAGATCAGAGAACTATAGCTGTTTTTCTTTAGTTGTAAAACAACAGCATTGTCAGACTAGTGACAAGAAGAAAGCTCATTATGAAAATTGATGTATCAAGCAATAAGCACATATGATTCTTGGAGCTACACTTTTTTCACATTACACCTGGACTGAAGTTAAAAAAAAGTTTTTATTTCAGAGTTTGGAAGCGCACAGGACGTGAAAATACGAGGTAAAAATTTCTTACTATGAGGATGTGGAAGTCAGAATCAATTGTGGTTTACGCAAACCATTATGTCTCAATAAACAACAGCTTAAAACGACTAGAGCCTTGGATCAAGTCACCACAAAAACTGTCTTGCTTAGTTTTCAGAGATTACACCAACAAAACCTGATTCTAATGACTCTGGATTTGAAATTGCTGAATCTCTGAAGGTATCAAGGAGGCCTTGATTAACGTTAAAGCCTTTTATAAGACGGAATCAAGGCAGCAGAATCATCAGAACCTTCAGCAACGCCGCCCCATTAGATATGGTGTTTACGTTGCTTAGACCCAATTATAAGCCTATAGATAATACTTACCACCCAGTAGAAAAGAGGTACCCAAATTTTTGCTAAATTTAAATGCAACAACTGTTTGAAAAAAGGACACTTCTGTGGAAAGCTGTCAAAATATAAAAGAAAAGAAAGAAACCCCTAAAGAGGAAGTCGCACAATCATTCAATTGGGTCATACACCATTTTAATGGATTTGATGACAAGGAGCTTGTTTCACAAGTTACTTCAGGACTATGTCATTGGAGCTCCAAGTTAAATGATTTACCCGCCTTCTTTAACCTTTCCAAGCAATTGTTGAGCTTAACAGGCAGTCTTATATAGCCCAAATTTCTAAGCCTACTAAAATTGTTCACAGTATCATGTTTGGCATGAACCTCATGGATATTACATTTAAGAAGATTTTAATTAAAAATGGCAAGTCAAATGAGGCTTGCAAGAAGTCTTGCCTATCTGAGGAGTTAAGAGAATTCATCCAGACAGTCAGTTCCATTCTTACCTCAGGCATGATTATTACAAAAGCATTACAAAAATAGAAGTCACCATCCACAAAGTTAAAGTCAGCTTTACTGGACACCGGTGTTCAAGTTGAAATTATGTCTTCAAAGCTTATTGATAGACTGAAGTTTTCCCCAGACATTTATTACAGTCTAAGTTCAGATCTGCTTGGATTGGGTCAAACAAAGCACCTTGAGGCCATCTCTCACTACCCTTATGATTTGGTCACATTGTCTGGTCTGCTCCATCTATGGTGCTTGAGAACAAGCAAAATCTTTTTCTTGTAGAAATGATGTTCCTAATTAAGTTTGGAGCAATCATTCATTTTTATCAGAGTTTAGTTATTCTTCATAATTATAATATGATATTTGTATTTCAGACAAAAGTAAGAAGGAGCAGAAGAAGTGAGTATGACTCGTCAAAACAGAAAAAATTTATCAATTCAGCTACACCCTGAAACAAAATGATCAAAGAAATTACAACAGACCTTATAAAGAAGAGTCCAGTTTACCCTTGTATGCCATTGAAGGGATGGATCTACTTCCAGGAGAACAGAAGGTCATGTCATTCAACATCATCATCAAGATTATGAATAGATGACGTTCAACATTTACTTCCCAAAAGAGTCAGAGAACAAGAACTCAGAGTGATGCCTGGAATCTATAAAACTACAACCATGGTGAAGTCAAAGTTCTCCTTGTAAACATCATCAAGCACCCTGTCATGATTAAGATCGATCAAACCATTGCTAAAGCAAAGATGTACCATTACACTGACGTTGAACTAGTTCACGCTATCGCCTGCATCAAAAATTGGGCTTCAGAAGACACCACTCAGGAAGACCAAGAAAGCCAAAAACTCTTGGTCCAATAATAAGATATTTTCAGCAGTGTACTAATAATTAGTCTTGTGGAAAGAGGATTTCACAGAAATTGACACTGAAGCTCAATATTTTTCTGATTAAAGCTCTACTGTCATTCCAAGAGCGAAGAATAAGTTATCTTAAAGCTACAGCATCTTATGGATGTATTATTGGTACGCCCTTCTAAGTTTCCATAGGAAGTTGCACCTACTGCTGGTCAGAAAGAAAGGTGGGACTTACCGCTTATTTATGAATTACCAAGTATTAATTGACCTGGAAAAAGGATTTTTATCCTTTACCATACATTATCAATGCCTTGCAATGGCTTGTAGTATCAAGCTACTTTTTCAGAAATGTACCTAAAAACCAGATATTAGCAGATGGAACTGTCACCAAAAAGCCAGTAGAAGTGAACGCTGATTGCCAGAGTAGGGCCAGTTTAGACTAACCCGTATGCCACACGGCTTGTGCAATTCCCTGGCTATGTTCAAAAGAGTTTGGATCACATCTTTAGAGAATTGAAAATGTCAAGTATGCTTATTTACATGGTCAATATTATGGTGTTCAAAATTTTTTAAAACAAACTGGCATACCAGAAGGAGGTTTTTACCCAGTTAAGAGAAGACGACTTCATGCTTAAGAGAAGCAAGTGCTTGTTTCTGAGAAGCCAGTTAGAATTCCTTAGCTACAAAGTAATAAAGGAGGAAATAACCTTCTTAAGGGAAGGTTGAAGACATAGTTAAAATGAGTTTCCTTAATTGCATTAGAGACGTTCAAGTGTTCTTGAAATGGGTAGCTTAATATTGTAAATATGTGACAAACTTTGCAGCTATCACAGAGCTACACACGCACCTACTCAACAAAGGACTTTTATTTAGTTGAAAAAGCGAGCAAGAAAATTCCTTCAATTAGCTAAAGCAGAAGCTGATGAAAGCCCAATCCTGATATACTAGGATATTTCAAAGATCTAATACATGTATAAAGATGCCAGCAATGGGTATGGGCGCCATTCTAGCACATTTGGAAAAAGAAGGAGTAGCCCACCTAGCCCTGTTCTACTCAAAGACAAACACCAGAGCAGAGAGCAAAGAAATTGTTACAGAGAACAAGTGTTTAGTGGTAATCAGAGTAGTATGTCAATTCTAATCTTGCTAAAATTGTCTTGAAGGTGTCAATTTTAGACCACACAGGTTATATATACACAGAGCAAAAGGTAATGTTTGATGATTGTAGCCTTGGTAAAAACCAACCCAAACTTCTTTATTTTCAAAACAGAGCTTTTTATTTTTAATGAAATTAGAACTCTGTATTATCTGGTACTAACAGTGGCTTTCAGAATTGCTCATATAATCTTCTTGGTAGGCTCTTACAACTTCTACAGGAAAAAGATCCCTAAGCAATTAGCTATCCTCTCCAGACATGCTCATTTCTATCAGCGTTCTCATTGGTGCTTTCTATAGATACTAAGATGCAATTCAATGTCATAATTACATGGCATAGTTGATGGGACTGACTGCAAGGACAAGGCTGGACTTCAGGAGGCCAAAAAGGTCAATTTACAAGGCCTTTCTGACTTGAAACATACCCTGGACCAACGCTGGGTACAAGCGAGGTATGCCCATGTTGGTCCTGGGGATGTGCATGATGCTCAGTCTGGCGTTAAACACAGGGCGTTGAAATGCACCAGCAACGTTCTTAAACCTGATGTTTCGTTACTGTTACTGGAGGAACAGGTTCTGAACCTCACTCCATTTAAATGTTGCTAAGTCAGGAAAAGTCAATTTACAATCTGTACCTTAAGTTTGAATAGACTTGAGTTACAAGACCCTTTCTAATGGTAGCGTGTGCTTATTGGTTCGCCTAGGTTTAGATAAACTTCTGCATATTGACAACTCTACCATGGTGTTAAATTGTGGTTCCGCAAGACCAAATTTCCTTGTTGGTCGTCTGGTTTAATAAAATCCCATTAGTTTTAAGTATCTAAAGGTAATCGAGGTGGGTTAACCTTGGGACAAATATATTACACCAAGATCTTTTATATCCAGTACAGGTTTTGAACATGTGGTGAACAAAATCTGCACTAGAGTGGAAGCAGAATTACCCTGAAAGGCTAACCGCCCTTAAATTTTATGTATTTTATGAGCACTTTTTAGCTTTGTTTGCCGACCTTCTTTGGGTCCAAGTTAGTCAAATGTGTGCCCTCCTTATGTGGTAATCTCTGTGTAACGTCCTTCTGAGTGGTGCTTTGCTTACCATTTCCTTGGAAAAGTGTTCCTTGGTAGTGGGGTGGGCCCTTCCTACCACCTTTACTGGAATTGGAGCGTTACAGAAATGCTCCTAACATTAGACAGCCAGCCATACTTTTGGTCTCGCCAAAACTTAATACAAGTGAATGGTCTTTACAGTAGTATTCAGGCGCTTTGTCTGTGCACCGTTGTTGGGACGCTGTTGTCAACGGTGATCTCATTCTCAGTGGCAGTGTGCCTTCTAGGCGTTTCTCTTTTTCCTGCACGCGGTGTTACTTCCACCCTATCAGTGAGTACATGGTGCAAATGGACGATTTAAGCCCAGTTGCTCAGGTTTCCAAGTTTTTCACCACTTCTTCTCATTATAATAAAACTACCCTAACCCCCTCCTCCAGTAGTTGAGTGGCTGCGTCATAATCTATCCAGGTCAGCTGCCTTTGTGTTTTACACAAATAAAACTGTGGTGTGAGTGTTCAAGAGTAAAGAGAGTGTGAGGCGACCCTTGATGGTAGTGCAAACTTGAGCAACTACTTTCAAACGTTCTGTGGGTTAAATATGCACTGTGTTGTTGGGCGTTTTGTGTGCTCTAAATTTTTATGAATCTCCCTGTGTCTGGGTCTTACTTGTGTCCAACGTTTTCCAAACAGCTTTTCCTGTGTCTCTGTGGATTTTTTGCATTCGAAACTCAAGTGAGTTAGACATTCATTACTAGCTTCGATCATCTGATTGAGTTTTTGGAACAATTTTTCCGCCCCAAACCAGAAAGGGTTAGGTAACCTAGCCATCATTGTTTGACCCCAGGGGCACCTATGAATACCTTCTTCAAAAACTCGTGCACACCTCAGAAAAAGGAGGATTCTTATCATTCTATTCCTTCATTTTTGGCGGAATTAAAAAATGAGCAGGGGTCCAGCCTCAAAGTTAAATTAAATGTTTTAGTATGTTTCAATTTAATGATGTTACCTACCGTTTCCCCTAAAATTATGGCGTCTGCAACTTATTATTTTTCCTTAATTGATGAAGAGCTCTTCACCAATTTCCTCTCTGTTTTGGCAGAATTGGAGGTTCCAGGCGAGTCTTACCCCACAATTTATTTAAACAATTTAACAAAATTTGAATTTCACTCTGCACCATGGTTGGGCGGTACAGGTGGGTTCATCAACAAAGGGCCTAGGGGTGATGGCCTTAGATAAAGATGTACAATTGGCCACCAAATTGGGTATGGGGGCATTCAAGCCTGAAAACGCGTTTTATAACGCTAAATATATACAAAAAATGAGCCGTTCATCAACTCTTGTGGCTTTGAGGTGGACCCCATTTCTGTGTATAAGAATACCCCAAAGAACCTGTGCATGACCCCTATATGATCCGCAGGACACAGGAGGTGGAAAAAAGTTAATATTATAATGTGAAATGTTTATGCATCTGCTGAAGATATGGTGGGATATGTGGACTCAGTAGTGAGAATGGCCAATTATCCCTCACCATTTTTTGGCTCCAAAATCTATCCTGGATGCCTGCATGTTCCTGATGAAGATTTTCAGGTGAAGTTTTGGCGTTGTCTACTATGAATAAAGACCATTATGGGTATTTTTATTATCAGCTACCCTTTCATCCACTTTTAGGGAAAATCAACACAACAATTTTGTGGATACAGGAGCCTCTGAGAATTTTATAGACCAAGACATAGCGAATTTCCTTGAGTCAAGTTAATTGCCAGGTGATATGGTTAGGGGAAGAGCTTTACAAGGTATTTCCACACTAAAGATTCTAGGGTTAGGGAATTATCAAGTTGGTAAGTATCATATGGCTGACCACTTATAAGCAGTCAAAAACCTCTTGTACCCCATTATTATGGGAGTGGAGTGGTTGCGAAAGTTTTACATCAGAACCAACTTGAAAGACAATACTTATTATTATTTTTAAAGAATGACCATAAATTAGTTATCCCCATGGCTGAAGAGAACTGTCAGGGAAATTTGCCCCAATGACCCAAGGTCAACACACTCAGTCTAGCTCCGCTGCTGAAACCCTCTTTGGATGTACCAATACCTTCCTATTTGGAGGGTCTGGAATCTTCATCTGATGCGGCTTCAGCCAATGTAATACCAGCTCATTCAGAGTTTGATTGCAAGCTCAAACTCACCATTAATCTGGTGCTCATATTTTCTCCCATTTACCCCTTGACTGTATGGGAGGAAGAAGCGTTTGATGTGTGGGTGGAAGAACAATTAGCCTCAGGTGCCATATTTCAGTGTACCTCTCTGGTATGCTCCCCACTTCTCATTGTGGAGAAAGCTGATGGCACTTTACGCCCATGCATAGATTATGGGAATCTAAACAATGTCACTGTACCAGATTTACATTCCATCCCGTTGGACTCTCAGATTTATCACTATGTAGAGAAGGTCAGAGTCTTCTCCAAACTGATTTGCTTAAATGCGTTTAATCAGATCTGGATCAAGAAGGGCCAGGAATGGCTCACTGCATTCCAAACCAGAAAAGGACTTTTACAGTTTCAGTTATGCCCTTTGGGCTTACAAATGTACCTATTATCTTTAAACGTCATATAGATGCGGCCTTGGGGACCTGCTGGGTGTTTGCGCGGTGGCCTATATGGATGATATTGTGGTTTTCCCCTGATCATGAGTCACATGCAATACACCTGTTGAAAGTGGTGGAATGTTTAATGGCAGCCAACCTTACACTGAAGCTCAGTAAGTGCGAGTTCTTTAAGTCCCAGGTCACCTTCCTGTGCAACGTTATGTTTGACCAAGGCCACATGATAACTCTAGACAAGGATCAGGTAATTCTCAAGTGTCCTACCCCAACTTTGGTCAAGGAATGGAGGAGTTTTTTGGGGAAGTGTATGTTCCCTAAAAAAAAATTCACATCAAATCTTTCTGAGGTGTTGGTGCCATTGTATAAGGCGATTGGAGCAAAGGTGCTCCAGTGGTCTCACATCCTGCAGAATGCCAACCAAGCGTCAAAGTTCACCATGTTATATAAATCCATCCTTAGCCATGTAGATCCCAAAAAGGAGTTTATTGTGGCTACTAATGCCTCCAACTTCGCCATAGCAGCTGCCTTATTACAACTAGGCGAAGATGAAATAAAGCATCTGGTGGGATATTTTTCTCAGAATATGTCTCTGCCTGAGTTAAACTACGCCGTTTATAGCAAAGAGTATTGGTAGTAGTAGAGGCGCCGACTTATTGGCGTCATCACCTCCATAGCTAATCCCAACCATTCTGCATACATATAGATCACTGTGCCTTGTTGTACTAATGCATACCTCATGTACTGACCCTGTGGCAAACCTGCTGACATGAGACCCTGGCCCAATTTGTGTTTTTTATGAGTTTACCAAAGACAAGGATAATGGTTTGTGGATGGTTTGAGCCTAAACCCAGCATTAGCTCCAGATCCTAAGGAGGTGAAGGTACACAATACCCAATTGTTGATTCCGTCAGGTAAGATTGTGTCCTGACATCCCCCTTCTCAACCCCCAGGTCAGCGCTTGATCCTCTAGAAATGCGGAGGATTATGGTATGTTCATAAAGTTGGTCCTTTCACAGCCCTTGTCATCAGAATATACTATGGTCCTCTCCAAGAGCAAGCTGAATCAGGAAGATATTACTATAGGGTACCAAGTGAAGGATGAGTTGGTGTGTTTTCAGGGTCCCCTATGGGTTCAGGCTGGACCATTTCTCCTGGAAATCATCTGGGACCATCATGATGGGATCACCGTAGGATATTCAAGGAAGGCGAAGACTCTATAACTAATTTGCCGCACTTATGATTATAAGGGGTTAGCCGCGCAGGTTGCCAGATATTGTAAGAAGTTCCTGGTCTGCAACCAAATGAAACCAAATCGCCAGCCCCTCGCAGGGTTGCTGGTTCAAGTTCAAAGGACTGGGGGCCTTGGACTTCCCTATTGGTGGATTTATTGTGGAGTTACCTGCGTCTGATGGCTACAATGCCATCATTGTAGTGGTGGACCTTTTTACGAAGTTCACTCATTTTATTCCCTGTAGAACTACGTTAACCACGGCGGAGATGGCTAAGCTCTTTGTATCTCATGTGTTCACCCTTCATGGTGTGTCCCAGGAGATAATTAGTGATTGGAGGCCCCAGTTTACCTCTGTTTTTTGAATGAGTTATGTAAGACAGCAAATTCTCCCCTGACGTTCAACTGCCTATCATCCTCAATCAGATGGGCAGTCAGAATGAGTGAACCAGTGCTTAGAACAGTTCCTGTGGTGTTACACTGCCGCAGATTATTCAGATTGGTTTTCTCACCTTCCCATGGCCTAGTTTAGCTATAATAGCACTCAACATGCGTCTATTTGTTGTTCCCCATTTTCGTCAACCATGGGGTTTAACCCCGCCTTCAACATGTAGCCCAGCTGTGGATCCAAATTGAAGCGGTGGTGGACTTTGCTAAGACTATCAAGAAATTGGACTGGGGTTTTCCACGAATTTGGAGGCGGTAATTAAAGTCTATAAGGAGAACGCCAATGTAAAGAGATTGGTAGGTCCTGCGTACAAGTAATGGGATCTTGTTATTCTTAATGCTCAAAACATCCATATCAAGCAACCCTGTAGTAAAACTGGGACCAAAGAGGATTGGGCCTTTCTGCATTGTCAGAAAGTGGGCAACGCCTCATACCAGTTGGATTTCACCCTTCATTACAGACCTTTGCAATCTTTCATGAGAGCAAGCTGACGTTGTTTTAAGGTAACCCCAACAGTGACCCTTGAGCCTTATCTCATGGATGGGGGCGCCAGAGTGCAAAGTGGAGGAGATTGTAGCTTACCGCAGATTAAAAAGAAGGGTTAAGTACCTAGTATCCTGGAAGTGATTCACCACAGCAGAAAACAGTTAGGTACAAGCGCGTGGTTGTGCCCATGCCCAAGATCTGATTACTTTCTTTCACGAGCGTTCTTCTGAGGCTGCAAGACCAAAGTTGGAGCAGAACTGTCGCTGCCATGAAGCTGGCCTCAGACCACAAGAACTTTTCCTAGAAAAAGCCCATGGAGAAGGGGTGGAGCCCCAAAAGAACGAGAGGGTAATGTCATGGTTACATGACATAATTGAGGGGACAGATTGCAAATACAAGGATGGACGTCATGAGGCCAAAAAGGTCAAGTTACAAGGCCTTAATGACTTGAAACATACCATGGACCAACGCTGGTTACAGGTGAGGTATGCCCAGGTTGGTCCTGAGGATGTGCGTGATGATCATCCTGGCGTTACAGACAGGGCATTAAAATGCACCAGCAATGTCCTTAAACCTGATAGTTCGTTATTGTTACTGCAGGAATAGTATTTTAAACCCCATTCCATTTATAACATTGCTAAGTCAGGTTGAGTCAATTTCCAATCTATAACTCGAGTTCAGACAATCTCAAGTTACAGGACCCTGGCTGATGGTAGCATGCGCCTATTGGTTCACCTAGACTTGATACCACTTCTGACAATTGACAACTCTACCCATGGTGTTTAACTGTGGTTCTGAAAGACCAGCATTCCTTGTTGGACGCCTGGTTTAATAAAACCCCATTAGTTTTAAGTATCTAAAGGTAATCGAGGTGGGTTAACCTTGGGACAAATATATTACACCAAGATCTTTTTATGGCCAGTACAGGTTTTGAACATGTGTTGAACAAAATCTGCACTAGAGTGGAAGCAGAATTACCCTGACAGGCTAACCACCCTTTAATTTTAAGTATTTTATGTGCACTTGTTTAGCTTTATTTGCAGAACCTTCATTGGGTCCAAATTAATCAAATGTGTGCCCTCATTGCGTGAGCTCTCTGTGCACCGTCCTTCTGGGTGGTTCATTGCTTACCCTTTCCTTGGCGAAGTGTTCCTTGGTAGTGGGGTGGGCTCATTCCCACTATCTTTACTGGAACTGGAGCTTTTCATACATGCTCCTAACAACCAGAGTTGGTATAGTAGATGTTAACTTCCAAATTGGGCAAAAAATCAAAAAAAGAGCTTTTAGTATTTCACTGAAAAGATGTAATCTTCCAAACTTAGTTATACTATTGGTGAATGGCCTTGATAAATATAAGGGCATTAATGCTAGCGGTTCTACACTGGCATGGGAGCAACATAGAATAATACGATAATAAATTAGAGGCAATAAGATAATTAAGGCCACAGTGTTGATGTACAATAAGATAAGGGAGTCTTAGATGTGCGGATGAGGATTTTGGTTTAATTAATAGTAACCCAATACAATATGTTTTTATATATAAAAACTTAGTCCACATGTCAAGGTAATAACGCTGGCTAATTGAATCCACACTTTAATTATTAGTTGAAGTATGACAATAAATATAAAGATAGCATAACCAGATGGTTGGTCAAAACCATTACAACAAATATTATGTTTATGGCGTACACTTCAAGATTATTACAGATAATACCTCTCTGAGATGGTTAATGAAAAATGAAGGATACTTATGGAAGACTAGAAAGATGTGCCGTTAAGTTGAAAGCCTATGTTTTTGAGATCCTGCATTGGGCAGGAAAAAAGTACCTGAATGTAGATGGCTTGTCGCAGTTGCCTGTCTTCTATTTGCAAGCCCATGAGCGCAATAGGATCTATGAGTCAAGAGTAAACCCAAAAGAGGGATGGAAGATAGAATATGATTCTGGTAAAAAATACAGAATACATTTCCAGAGTGATAAAATTCTGTGATGGATAGTTAGAGAAACAAGTATAGCAGTAACTGCTACAATGCTTGATATAAGCAAATGGATAGAGCTAATTATGGAAGGACACTGCCTAATAGGACACAGAAAGCTACATAAAATTACCAACATCTAAAGGAGAGATATAACTTATAGGCCATGCTGTATGATATCAGTCAGCTTTGGAGCGATGTGTTAAATGTGCTTGATAAAGTTCTAGTAAAGTAGTTTTATTTTCAACCTGTATCTCCCAATGCGCCATTTCATTATAATTCCATCAATGTTGTTGACACACTCCCTAAGTCGTCAAGTAGGAATTAGGTTATAATTTTAGCAATATCACTTCACCAAGTAGACAGAAAATATTGCAGTCAATGCATTTACTGAAAGAGTTACTGCAAAGTTCATTTACTACCAGGTCATTACATACCACGGATACCTTCAGATACTTCTTTATGACAATGGTTGGAGCTTTATTTTAGATAAAATGAGACATCTGATGGACTTAGTAGGAGTCAAACAACATTTCGCCACGCCTTTTATACCATCTATCAATGGAAACGTGCAAAGAGTCAATGGAACACTTGTTTCAATCTTAATGAAGATTGAGGTTGACCACAGAGCTAAGTAGGACATCTTGTTTTCATCAATTTTGTTTTCTTACCAGTAAAGCTACCACATGACTATTGGCATGTCTACGTTCAAGGCTTTATATAAAAGTGAAGCAGCTTACCAAGTTTTTTAGCTCCAGTTATAGATGCAACTAGGAAGTATCTACCTTATTTGAGATAACAGGGAGAGTTAGTGGAGGAAATAGAGAAGATTCAGCTTAACGTCAGCAGCAACATAATAAAATTAGCCAAGGAGAGTACCAAAGAGAGTTATTATAGACTCTTTTAGTTATTTTGAAGTTGGACAGAAAGTGATGCTCTACCATATGCGTGGAGGACAGTTAGAGAAGTTACATGCCATTTGGATGAGACCTGCAACTGTTGTCATGAGGAGAGTAACCAATTATTCTATTTTATAATGACACTTAAAATAACCTATAACTGAGTCCATACCCCAGCACTTGAAGCCTTACCCTAGGTTTCATACAGTTATGGGTATTGTTGTAAAATGCCCAGCTATAAGTGATATGCCTCAACAAATGGGAAAAACCCTGTAAACCCATAATATTAGCAAATAATATTAATACTAACGATCTAGATGGCCAGAACAAAGATTAAGTACAAACTAACTGGCCAGCAATTTAAATAATTTTTTAGAAATTGGAGCCCCATTATAGGCTCTGACTGTCCTTAAATTCCAGAATTTGGATGCTATTTTATACCTATTGACTACCTAAATAATTTACCAGCCGTCAGCATGATAATAGAAGACCTTAAAGCATAAATCTTGGTCCAAACGACTATGTTTATGATGGCGCAGATGACGCCTTGGAGAAACCCTTTTATACAATTAAGTTCAATTGATAATGATGATATAATTACTGAAAATTTGTTTGAAGAGAATATCCCCATTTGTATGAAGTTTAAAAATGAAATTATTATCAAAATAAGAAGAATTTTCTCAAACGCTAATTATTGATACTATTGATGTACTTGAGCAGCCTCAACTGCCACAATAATCATGTGAATACCAGGAGCATAAGAAGCATCAGCCCCAGGGTCACAAGCAGACCTGAGCTCCATAACAATTGATAAAGAATCCCATAGGATCCATAGTTTTAAATAAATGGAGTCCTCTAGGCCTGAAACCAAGTAGCAGATAACCAATTTCCTTGATAAAAGACTTGATTTGTTACAAATCAAGTCCTTACTTTGAAAAAAATCGATTTCCAATACTATATATACTTTTTATGACTTTAAAATAAAGTAACATTTTTCACAGAATCTGCCTTTACTACTAACATTTTTATTTGGTGTTTATAACGTCAAATATTTATATCATTATAAGGTTTGTATCTAGCCTTTCTGCTGTCTGCAGAGGTTGAGAGAGTCTCATTGTGCCCAGGAGAAGCCTTGTTATGCTTTTTAAAAGCTTTAATACGGTTGAACATGCTTGAAACTATGAGAAAAATCTTATGTATACAAGTTAAGACCCCATGTTAGAAACTCAGCATGCTAAGGAAAGACCTGGCTTACTTCTCGGCTATGCCAAGACCCACAAGATAAGCCATGGCCCATATGGCATTACTGGTTTCAGAAAGCTCTGGATGGGCGCATTGGAGTTTCAGAAAGGCTCAAACCCAGTGAATTGTTTCCTATTTGTCGTTTTGCTTATTAAAATTTTCAGACAATTGACATACCAAGGAAATAATTGGATTCCATTGGAGGTACTCCGACACCCATGATAAGGTCCAAAGTCCACAAGGCATCGTCATTCTGATAATATGTTAATAAGAACCACGCTGGGATAAATGGGGAAAGTATTGGTCTATGAACATCATCTCCTTACCCCAATAACTGAGCGCAGGTAGCATTGTTGAACACGCATTTAGTATGTGAGAAATTTTTTGTTAGTGGGAAGGGACTGTTCTGTGCTTCTTAGATTTGTGTTCAGTTTATACTCCCAACTCAACTGGATATGCTCTTGATAACGTGCAGTAACAATTGTTTTGTAAGGTTTAATCCCAGAAGTTTCACTTTAAGTAGAATCCTCCAAATTGTCATTCCCGTTTACTCCATGATAAGGGTGGATTAGATTGAGTGATGGGTCAATCCGCCCTCCTTGGTTTGTGTTCAGTTGATACTCCTTATTCTTTTTGAATGCACACTTGGTACCAAGGGGTGACATTTACTTCATTGGAAAAAACCTAACGAGGTCCCCCTAATTAGTGACCACCAAAACTGTTGTTTCATTTTCTTTATAATCAGGATGGATTAAATTAAGGAATTGATCATTCTGATCATTTTAATATTCTTAATATTTGTTCTTCTGAACAGAAGCATTGTGTGAAACTCATAGGGTATGACTTCCAAGGGTTACTGCAATAAGAGGAAATAACTGAAATAACCAATGTGATGGCCATAATCACCACTGTTACAAATGAGTGCAATCCCTCCATCAGTTATAGTGATTCCTTTGGCTCAGCCAGACTAGTTTAAAATTATAAAAATTTCTAAAGTAATTTTGGCGAAAAAAATACTTATTAATAATGTTACAAAATAACCCAGCACTATACCATCAGTAGAGCACTGGGTTTTTCTGTTTGAACGGAATTGAGGGATGGGAACTGAGGAATATTTCTTACAAGAAGCTCAAATCTTCTCAGAGATGCCAAAACTTTTTCATCATATCTCAGTGTCATGAAATTAACCAGATGGATTCCTCCCAATAATATCAGAATTATGGGTGTCATTTAGTCAGGTGTGATTGCCAGCTAATTGCTTAGTTTGATATTATTTAATGTTATTCAATTATTTTTTGAGTTTAGGTTTGGCAGAATCTGCATTTGCTGCAGATTGCCATTTGTGGGTTGTTGTGGGAATTTCGGGAGGAAAACCAATGAATCTGTTATCAAGCATTTGACTACAATTCCACTGTCTAATTTAGAGCACCGCGACTTATGCCAAGGATGCTTAAAATTATATTTATATTATTTAATTGTATACAATCAATCAACGACTCATGATGAGGATGGGTTGAACTAATCTAATATTTGGTGAAGCAGATGAGCGGATTGTGAGGGAATTGCTACCATGAATGATTGATGATTTATTGAAGTTCCAGCTTGGATGGTTGATGTGTTTTTATAGGCGTAGTAGACTAGAGCATAAATAAACATTCTTTCCTCCAAATAAAGATCTCTCTCGCCCATTTACTTTTAGTTTTTAGTAGATTAGTCAGCTAGATTAGGAGGAAATGGGACTGAAGATCCCTGAATTGGTGCAAGGTGATGCGCCTGGAGTGACCGACACTGCCAGCTCCCATACCTCATCCCTCTGAGGAACTAGCAGGAACATGGCCAACTTGTCATGGTTAAATGACATCATAGTGGGGACCAACCCTAAGGATAAGGATGGGCGACAGGAGGCCCAGAAGGTGAAGCTTCAGGCCCTTCATGACCTCAGGCACACAGTAAACCAACGCTGGGTACAAGCCAAGTATGCCCAGGTTGGTACTAGTGAGTTGCCTAACACCCAGCCCCTTATGGCAGCCCAGGCATAAAACGGATGGTTTACACAATTAATGCAGATGGTTTGATTCAGTTAGTTGAGGAACTGGGTTTTGTAACCTGCTCAATCTATGAGATCTTGCATTCAGGTCAGATTTAACTTCAATTGATTACTTGAGTGAAGTCAGTTTCAGTGTTTTTACCAATTCAGATGGTAGTGTTTGCCTATTGGTGGATCAATGCTTGATACCACTTTGGCAGACTCTGAATTTCCCCAACAAAGTTTAATTATGTTTTCTGCGACCAACAAACCTTGTTGGTTGACTTCCCAATAAACATTTTCCCATTTTACATTTTTATTTATGATATTTTGAACGATCCTGTATGTGAACCTCTTCGAGGAGGTCTCATGCTCCATTAACCTCTCCATTTTCAATACAATCAAGCTGTTTCCTAGTGCACCGTTGGTTCTCCCAGGTTCCCTCCAACCTGGGTCGCTTACCCCCTTTCCCTTTGTGCACCGCGTCGCTTTTGGTGGGTTATTTATTATAAAACTTGCACTTCTCTGCCTAAGTTGGTATTACTCCAGCACCCTCTGCTGGGCTCTCCTAACTTCGTACTAATGGCTAGTTTCCTGGCGTTGGCCTTGTGCACCGTGCACTACCATGCTGGGAACAGGAGAGTTATAGAAAATCTACTTACACAACTGGCCACCAATGACAATGTGCCAACTGGCTTTCAACCCTGCGGGGTGCAGCGTGGAAGTGCCTTGGACACCCAGGATGGGGGCAGGACTTTCTGGGGCATGCCCAAATGGGTTGGCGAAAGGTCAGGGTGGTGGGGCAGCGCAAAAGTGTCTTGGCCACCCAGGACGGGGGCAGGACTCGCTGGGGCACACCACAGACCCTGGGGCTAAGGCGAAGTCATTGGTTTGCCATGTTGGTGGGTTGGATGTGGACTCATAAGGGTTTGGTACGCCTATGAAGGCAAAATGGCAAAGGGTTAACCTGTCTTCATACTGGTTGGCCTGGCACACTAGCAGAGCCCACTTATTAGAAAAGCGATTTTCTGACGCTCAGCTTGCATATTGTGGGTGCCTCAAACTGAAATTCCTTTTGCCAAATTTTTCACTTCTGTCAGGGTTCCAGCATCTCAGCATATCTTTCAAATTTGCCTTACAAATTTACTTTATTCTTAAAGGGATCTTTGTCAGATTGATTTCTGGGCTGGTGTTCCTATTTGGGACTTCAGTCTCAATCCACCCAATCATGCCAATAATCTGATACAGATTTATCAATTTTTGTAATATAGGCTTTGATCAAATTAAACTTTGTGGTAAAATCCAATTCTGCTCTTCTACTTGTTGCTAAATTAAGTTGAGAGGCCTCAGCAGAAACCCACTGTTCATCAAGGGTGTGCTCTAAATCTGCTTCTTTTCTAATGGAAGGGATTGGGAACGTTCCCCTTCTTTAATAAAAAGGGGTGAATCAAATGATCCAATTTTATGGGTGCGGCCAGGAACCTTACCAAAATTACCAAAAAAATGTTTTATTAGTCTATAATAATAAAAACAAGTGTATTTGTATGTGCATGCATGAAATGCTCAGCCAAAACTACAGCATGTAGAGCTTTAAAGATTTGGCTATAGGTGGACAGAAGGGGTTCATGTGCACCTCAAAGCTGGCTTTTTAAATTTTATAAATTTAAATTTATTGCGAGGAAGGCCGACCATGGGATGGACACTTCTTAATTTGACCCAAAAGGGACAAAACTTAGTAACAGGGAAGGCACCCCAGAGAAGCGATGCTATCTCTTGTTGCCAGCGGGAAAGCCACTTATGGGAAGGGGGAGGGAACGTGTGAGGGGGCCGTAGCCACAATTGAACACGTGTGGAGGAAAGGGCCTGATTTGATGAACCAAACTGGGAACCAGGAGGAGACCAGCTGTTGGCGACGTGGTGGGAGGTATCCAAACATCCACGCCTGAAAGTGGTCCACCAAATGAGACTGGAATCTGTGGACAGCTTCTGGGAGGGTGAAAGTGGATCCTGCGATGGCATCCAAGACAATCGTGTGGATAGTCCACATGGCGATTGCAACCACCAGAGCACAGAGGGAGGGTGGAAGGGGGGAGGCCATTGATAAAGCAAACATATCTCTTGACAGACTGAAGGGATGTGTTTGATCCTGGCCCAGCAGATGTTGAACTTCGCGCCATATCACTTTAGAGGTAGGACACTTCTCCAGGCGGTGGAACAGCGTTCCATACTGGCCACACACGACGCAGGATGAGTGTAAAGCATTAGAGCGCTCAGCCATATGGTACAACTGAATCTGGCAGTGCCACACATGGGAACGGATTTGAGGCTGTAACAGAGGATGGTGTGCGTATTTCCAGATAGTTTTTTGGGTCTCAATGGAGTAAGGGATGTCCATCATGTCCAGGTAGTCCACCCTGGATATGACATGGGGCCGTGTGGGGATCACGCCATCTTGGATGGGTAGCCCCTGTACCTCTTGTGTGAACTGAGGAGAGGGGCGGCCTCTCTGGGCTGTGTGTCCGCTAATATGAATTCTCCACTCAGTGCTCCGCATGGAGAGGAGGATTCATTAGTAGTGGATTTTAGTCCCGTGAGGACCTGTGGCCGATGGGTGTGAAGCCAGGTATTTCATCAGGGAGTGAGGGTTTGATGGATTGTTGAGGCCCAAGGCGTGGGAGAAATTAGAGCGGGCCTCGTGGGACCAGTGTTGGGAGGGGAGTGTAGGGGCGGTGATGGCCGCAATCCAGGTGCCCAGGATCTTGGCAGCATGGGCTTTGAAGTCAAGCAGGCCCATGCCACCATGATGATGAGGGCCAAACATGACCTCTAGCCGTACTGGTGGTGGGCGGCCTGACCAAAGCCATCCTTGCAGCAGGGCATACAAGGATTTGAAAAAGCTTGGGGAGAAGGGGATGTTGTGGGCTCCAAACCAAACTTTGGAGATGAGCATAGAGTTAGCTAGAACAACCCTGCCAGTAAGGGAAGTAAGGTGGGCTCTGAGGGAGGCGATGCGCTTCGTCATGTTGTCTAGAATATGACTCTCCATCACTGCTGATGCATATCCGCCTGCCTCCACCCACACGCCCAGATGGTGGACCGGCCCTATGGTAGGGCGTGGCATGAAGGGGAGCACCAGTGGGGCGGTGTGGGGTGAGCTGGGAGGGCGAGCACATGTGCGAGCAGATGGGCCGGGTTGGGCACTGGTTGCTAGGGCCCAGCAGGTCTGATACCGACCAAGGAAGATGATTTCAGTTTTGAAAACGTTCAGTGCAGCGTTACTTACCCGGGAATACTCCTGGATGAGAGCTTCAAGTGCACGTACATCTTTATTATTAGACACCCCAACCAAACAGTCATCTGCAAACGCCATCATATTGACTGGGGCTTGGCCTGGCACATGGACCCCAGTGAGTTGGGCATTCATGTTTCGAAGTAGTGGGTCAAGGCTGAAGTTGTAAAGAGTGGGCTAAGGGGGTCCCCTTGTCATAAGCCCCTTTGAGGGCGGACTACTTCCGTTAGGAAGCCAGGGCCACGCACTGCCATTGTTGCAGATTCCGTGAGCAGCATCACCCAGTTGATGAAGCAAGGGGGTAAGCAGAATTGGTGGAGGCAGGCCCTGAGGTATTCCAAGTTTACTCTATCATGGGCCTTCTGTTGGTCCAAGAATACAGGTGCCCCAGAGGCTGTGGATTGGCATGCGTTAGCCACAGAGTGCACGTTGTCCCAAATCGACCTTCTGAGTATGAAGCCAAATTGTTCTGGGGAGATGGTGTCTGATGCTACAATCCTTAAAAGGTTAGCCATGATTTTTGTTAAAATTTTTGTATCCATGTCAGTTAAATAAATGGGGCGCCAGTTGGCTAAGTCTATCTTGTCCCCTTTCTTGAAGAGTGTGATGGTGAAGACCTCTTGTCCTCCTGGTAGGAGGCGCATTTCCAGAAGGCTCTGGTTAAGTGAGGCAAGCAGTAGTGGGTATATATCTTTGAAGTACTTTTTATAGAATTCATATGGAATGCCATCTGGGCCTGGGCATTTGGTTTGGTGCACCGCGGATGGCTGTCCATAATTCGTTCAGAGTAATCAAATTCATTATTTCTGGGTATTGGGAAATGGTGCAGATGTGGGTTCAGTTGAGAAATTCTGCCACTTTGGCCAGCTGAATTGGATCAGATTGGTATAACTTGGAGTAATACTTTTGTGTTTCGATTGCCACTTCAGCTGGTGTATCCATGATGGAATCATCCAATCTTCGCACCTGTGTGCAGGCCATGCTCTGGCATGGTGAAAATCTTTTTCTAAAAAGTTATGTGGTGCACTTGTCGCCCTCTGTAATGCATTTGGCCCTGTACTGAACACAAACTTAATGTTTGTGTTGCCTTTTGAGCGCGTTGAGATGGGCGGCTGCCTCCGCCCACTTCTGGCCCCATGCAGGGCTGTATCCTGTGGCTGGGATGTTGGACTCCAGGTGTGCCAACTCTGCCAGAGCGCGCGAGATGACGGCCAATGTGGCTCATGAGCGTCAGGAGGAGAGGTGGCAAGAGTGGTAGATGGTATCCTCTTTGAAGGCTGCCCATGTGGAGATGGGGTCCACACAAAACGGTGTAACAAACTCTTTTGCCAAAGTTGCTGATTCCACCCAAGTGGAAAATCCTGGTGATGCAGGTTCGGGAGGGCGGAGTTTGCACAATGTGTGGCCTTAGCCACTGCGACAGGTAGGTGATAGGTTATCAAGACCAGCCAGTGGTCAGAGAATTCGATTTTTGTTGTTTTGAAGTGGAAAATGTGGGGTTGTAATTTCGCTAATGTAAGGATAAGGTCTATGCGGGTCATGGACCTTAATTGGCCGTTGTGGACGTGGGGTCACATCACTTTTTTTGAGCAGCAGGGCTCGCCGTGGCAGTGCATCCATTAACCCAAGGGTGGCCTTTGGCACGCAAAGTTCTACATGACCCTGGGGGGCATAGGAGGAAGGCCAATGGTCCGTTGGTGTGTTTAGCCAACAGTTCATATCGCTGACTACAAAAGGGTCTGGGGGTAATGGGAGGGATTTGACCAACAAGAAAAATTCCTGACATTCTCGTGCACAGGTTGGGGCGTAGATGTTGATGATAGCATGTGCCACGTCAGCCCACAAGAAAGTGACAATGAGGACTCAGCCATTATGGAAGGATTCTGACAGTAAAAATTTGAAAAAATTGTTTTTTCCAAACTAGCACCCCACAGTGCTCTGACCAAAAGGATAGGGATGGGAGGAGCTTGGTTTTCTAAGCATCCTCAGAACCTCGTGGACAGTGGGACTCCTGGATGACCAGGATATCCATGGGTAAATTTTTTTGTAAAAAACTCAGTTTCCTAGCCCAGGATGGCAAGGCCTTGAGTCCAGAAATATTCAATGTCCCTAAAGTGAAGGTTTCCCCCATCACACCTTAGGTGCGAGGGGGTGGGCACCTGGGCCCACTAACCTCCTCTAGATCCCCATGGGCCTTCATGGCAGCATGCATGTTTACAGCAATGCTATCGGTAGTTTTGTTAATTTTAGCAGAGAGGTTCACATTGGCTTTTGCCTTCACTTTTTGTTTCCCCGACGTCAAACAAATTTTTATGGTGTGGATGAGTTCAGTGCACCATCAGGTGGGTCAAAAAAAATTTCAGGTAGGTTGGAGACCAAGTCAGTTTTGCCTGGAGCTTAGTTGCAAAGATTGGGTGAGATAAAATCCCCCATAAGATCCTCAGATTGAGTGGCCCACTCAGCATGAGCTTCCCAATCTGATTGGTTGATGGATTCCTGAGTTGCTTCCGCTGCGAAGGTTTCCATGTCCTCCTGCATTGGGAGTATGGGATAGCGGTGGTGACTTTGGCTGCTTCCTTGGCTGTGGCCCTGTGGGCCTGCTTGGCCTTCTTCTGCTCTTGCGGGGAAATAGGTTTTACCAGTAGGTAGCTGCCTTGTGCTCCCACGGGAAAGCCTCTTTGGTGCTTACAGTTGGTTCATAGTGTGCCTCTCCGCTGGCCATGGCCGCCGAGGGGTGCTCTTGGAATGTGATGCCCTCCTTGGTGGGGCATGCATGTGTCTTATGGCCGAATGTGTCACAGTGGGTGCAGATAGGGGGCGCGCTGTCCACAGTTACCCAGAAAGGGTGGGTGGTATGCCCTTTGATATTGATATATGTGGAGTGTGGGATCTGGGTTAGGTCCTTTGCAATCTCCTCAGTTGGGGTCAGAACTGTGATGGCTTTGCTGGTGCACAGGTGTGGCATCAGCGTAAAGCATTGCATCTCAAAAGATTGTGTTTCACCATAAATGGTGAGATCATCTTTCAGGTGTTGCTCCAAAATGGCACGTTTTACCATAGTAGGCAAAAAGTCAAACGTGAGGAAAATTTGTTTAGATTTTGTCCATCTGGTGCATTTGGTTTTGATGACCTGTTGCCCTTCAGGGAGATCGATCACTATGCACACTGCAGCAGCTTTGTCTGCTGCCTCCTTGTTTTCAAAACTGAGGTCCAACCAACTGCATGACATGGAGTGAGGTGCGACATACACCGCAGTTAGGAAAAAAGTGTGCACATCCCCACAAATTTTTCCCATAGAGCTGTTTGTTGGATGTCCAGAAACACATGGACTCCATATTCCACCAATGAGAGTGGTTGGGAGTGCGGCGTGTTGATGTACTGGTTGCATCATGCTTGCCAAGTGAGGATTTCTGGGGAAATAGTGACCGCCAGTTTTTTTAAATTTTTTTCCATTCCGCCAGTTTCTCTGGGGCGTTTTCGAACATTTTAGACCACAGGCCTACCACCTGCTCCTCTTACCTTAATTGCCCAACTGCTCCCTGACATGGGCGCAGACTAATCTCCTCTGTGAGATTATCAAACTAGAATCATACTTGAATTGAATAAGTTGCAAAAGTGATTGCAACGAGAGAGAAAAGTTGGATTTTTAAATTTTATAATAAATAAAAAGTTTTATATGTAAAAAATGAAAATCATATATGTTTTTAATGGTTGTCAGTATATTGTTATGGCTGAGAAGTTTGATATTTGATTGATTTAAATGCTTATATGGTTTTGTCAAGTGGTTAGTGGTCATTTGGCTAAACATCAAGTTAATCGCTTTAGTAAATAGTAAGTGATTGACTGATTTGATAGTTTCAATAGGTTTGTTAAGAGATTGGTAGTTTTAGGTTAATTCATAGATTCAATTTGTTTTAGGTGAATGGATAGTAGTTTTTAGTTGATTTGATAGGTTTGATTATTTCTAAACTTATTGATAACCTACTACCAATTTATATAAAACTAACATAAATAATATAATCTGTTAAATTATAACTAAAAACAATGCTGGGTAAAATGGGCTATTAACATATTATAAAATCAAATTAAATCATTTTAATTCGTTTGTTTATCAAACTGGAGCAGCACAAGGTAACACCACTATCATTTGGCTGATTTAATAGTTTATTTGGAATTTTTTCAATTGATAAGTTCAATGAGCTTGTCTAAGTGGTTAGTAGTTATCTATAATATAAAAATTTAAAATAATGATTCAAATCATCTGGTAATCTTTAAGCACCATAGCAAAGCATGGGTATCTGGATGCTAGTATATAAATAAATTTGAAAAGGAAACTAAATAGCTTTTCTTTCCCATTATTATCACTTTTAGTAACATGATTTTATGCAATTTCTCCAAGATTGACAATCAACCTGGAATATGAGCAAATTTGTCTGAAACAATACAGGTTGGGCAAAAGTGGCCAGCACAAAAGGCCTGAAGCCCTCCCAACCCACCGGTGAAAAATGCCCCAGCAGAATGTTGACACACCCTCCCACCAAAAAGGGTGAATACAGCGCCGAGCTGGATTTTCGCAATTCCTGCAAAAAATGGGCGCATATACCAAAATTGAACACTCCCAACCCTTGTCCTCCCTTGAGCACAGCCTTAGAATTATGGTCAGCGATACTTCCCTTGAATCATGGGAAAAAATGGGGGAGGCCTTCTCCGCAACTTTCCCAAACACCATCTCAGTAAATTACAAAAATCTACACAGAGGATGGGTGGATGTCAGGTTCATATCCGCGGAAGAAGAAGCAGATGAGTAAAAAATAAATTCTCCATAAGAATCAACAATGAAGACTGCACCATCTGCACAGTGCGCACACAATGGAATGAGGCAAATGACCTATTCATTGTATTTGACTGACTCCCAAGCACTGTGCACCATAATATTCTCATGGATGAACTCCGCGGGGGCCTCAAAGGTTATAGAGTTATCAAACAGTTCAAATTCGAAAAATTCCCCCTCCTGCCCCACCTGTGCACAGGGAAGGCTTTAGCCATTATTGAACTGGATCAGGACGTGGCAGAGGA